>CADDXX010000055.1:1259411-1436899 GCA_902810485.1 Alauda arvensis | reverse complement strand
GTTTTTTCTGCTTTACAACCAAAATAACTTTTGTATTTAGTCCCAGCTCGCAAGACCATTCAAGCCACTTTCCCTGGAGCACTCCCATCATTTCTAACCCATATGGAACCTGCAGGACTTGGAGTTCAGTAAGTTCCACATCATCCACAGGAATTTTTCAGAACCTTCAGGGGAAAAGGAGAAAAAGGCAAAAGATGCTCAGGGTTTAAGTCAGGGTGGATTTGAACTCTCTTAAATCCTTCTGCCCCTTTGAGGCTCAGATCCAACCCCAGCAGGATCTGGAAGCCTGGACAGGTCAGTGCTGGGGGGGCTCTCAGCTGCTCAGAAAAGTGCCACAATGTCCCAAGCTTTTGAGGAGACCAGGCAAAKCCTGRYCCAAGGGAAGCACTGCAGGACARAGCTGGAAYTTGGTGGAGTSACAGMCCCAGGRATGGTTTGGGTTGSAAAGGATCTYCAACCCCATCCAGTGCCACCCCTGCCATGGGCAGGGACACCCTCCACTGTCCCAGGGWGCTCCAAACCCTGTCCAGCCTGGCCTTGGACACYTCCAGGGATGAGGCAAACACTTCCAGGGATGAGGCAGTCCTCCCAGGGAAAAGATCCAGCAGGACAAGCTCCTGCACGTTGTCTGCACAAACCCCGCCATAATAAAGTGATACTCCACTCCACAGCCCTTTTTCCATTTCACCCTTCACTGGATCATTTTATGCATCTATTCCCATTGCTAATTCAAACTAATTAAAGTATAAAACAGAACAATTCGGTGCAATTTCAGAGCTCCCCTCAGCATATTGTGAGTTATGTTTCCTTTCTGTCGGTGCCTGGTGTGAGCAATCCCCGGCCTCACCGGCTCAGCACCCGCCGAACTCATCAGCTGGGGAGACAAACCCTTCCAGGAGCAGGGGAATGGGGGCAGAGGGGGAGTTTAATGAGGAAGAGGAACCCAAATTTGCTTTTAAACTTCAGAGCTGAGCACTGAGTGTGACGTTTCAGATCTCTCCTTCAAGCCCTTTTCCCTCCTGGGAATGTGGCTCTGTCCTTTTGCCGCTGGTGAAGGGAGACCCGGCTCTGTCTGTCTGTCTGTCTGTCCTTGCAGACAGGAAATCCTGCAGCATTCCARAGCTGGATGAGGCTCTGGACAGCCTGGCACAGTGGGAGGTGTCCCTGTCCACGGCAGGGATGAGCTTTAAGGTCCTTCCCAACCCAAAAAACTCTGGGAGTCCATGAACTCAGCTTCTTTCAGGATGGAGCAGGGGTGGTGGCATCGAATCTGGAGGGACATCAGGCTCCTGCGGGTGTCACAGGTCCCTTTACAAATCCCACAGCACCGGGGGACTGCAGTGCACGTAAGGGAAATTCTAGAAATGCCTCAGGACTGTGGTRGCTCGCCTGGAAATGAGACAATGGGCCCGTGGAAGAGGGGGAGGATYGGGAAAAGGGAAGCGAACGCCGAAGCGAACGCATGGGAACCGTGTGGCTGCGACTGGCAGGGGAAGAAACAGCCCTGATACAAAGCAAAAAAACCAAAGCAAAACAAACAAACTGCAGGCAAAGGCGGCCAGCACTTGAAAGGAACAAGCACRTGAGCAATGTCTGAAATAGAACTCATCGAGGAAAAACAAACCCGCTGACCCCGGGGCTCGCACCGCCGCCTCTCCCCCAAAACCTTTATTCCTCCAGGATTCCTCACCTCAAAGGTTTCTCCYCCGAGCTGCCCACGTTTATTTTGTGTCTGGACAGACATCCCACCGGCTGTGGGGAGGCACTGGGACCAGCTGGGCCGGGGCTCTGCAGGGCTGACAAATGTGCTGGCAGCAGGAGAGCAGGGCAGCCAGCAGGTTGTCGCACCTGGCTGGGCTGAGGCTTTTTGTTTGGGGTTTTTGTTTTTTTTTTGTTTTGTTGTTTGTTTTTGGGAGGGACGGGGGACGTGGATTGAGTGGGTACGAGCTGAGAGCACCACAGTAAAAATGCGCTGAAGGCTTGCTGGCTCTGGAGCACTTAGGAGTGTGCACTCGCCTGGAGAAAAGCTGTCAGACCCGTCTGTAGCAGTGCCGGGAGCGCTCAGCTGCGGCCCGTCCCTCTGCCAGGCCTGATCGCTGCCTTGGTGCTGCGGGACACAGGGCAGGAGGAGATGAGGTGTCTGCAGCACCACCCGTGCACAGGGGCAGGAGGAGCTGAGGTGTCTGTAGGAGCAGAGGTGTCTGCAGCACCATCCGTGCACAGGGGCAGGAGGAGCTGAGGTGTCTGTAGGAGCAGAGGTGTCTGCAGCACCCTCCGTGCCTGCCCGGGCGGCCTGCAGGGGCAGGCCCAGCGCAAGGGGTGCCTTGCAAAGCCCTCAGCGTGTCTGTCCCCAGGGTGGGCTCCGTGCCCTGAGAAACCATCTCCTTCAGCAGTGCCTGGCATCAGACCCCTGGCACACAGGGGTGTGCCTGTCCCCTGTGACAGCTGGGTGGCCAGGGACAGGTTGAAGGTGCTGTGCTGGCCGCAGTTTGTCAGCTGCTGTCACAGTGACAGCGTGGGGAGCTGTGGCCATTGCCTGCTTTCTTCTGTTCAGGTAAACTCAAAGGAAGTTCCCTCAAGGGCAGCGCTACTGGGAACGACTAATTTGGAGGTAATTTGTTCAGATGCTTAGTGTTGCTGCTGTGTAACCCTGAAAATAACATGCCTTAAGCTTGTTTATACCTTAAACAAGACCAGATTGTAATTATGAYGTTCAGGCTCTGGAGTGAGTGCTGCTTGTGGAAAGCTGTGCATCCTACCAGGCAGAAGCCTTGTAATGGTCTTGGAAATCCTGTGTTCTGGGCAGCCCCCATCCCACTCTCAACCTCCTTTATTGACAGACAGTACTTACAGAAGCGGTAACTCTCTCCAAAATAAAACACGCAAAGAACTGTTACATCCTGCAGATTGTAWCATTATCTGCTCTATTCTCCATCAGTGGCCTCAAAGCAAGTCCTGGAACTCTGGGAGCCTGCAGCAGAGTGCAGCACTAGGTGACTGTATCCCAAAGGTTGTGCTTCTGTGTCTGAAAATTTTGGCTCMAACACAGTAAGGTTTGAAATGAGAAATCACTGTCTGTACAAATGCAGTTATYGTGCAGCAGTTGTTCTGTAATACTCAGTGTGTGGCAACTTACAGCAAAACTTAATTCTTATTTTGGATCTGAATCTTGAAACTTTCAATGCAAGATTGCTTCAAGGGAATAAAAGGCAGTCAAGTGCTTCAAAACCATAACATCTTTTTTCCCCTCCCTTAAAATTATTTCAAGGTATATTATTTATGTGCTTTTTTTTTTTTTAAATCTAAGACCAGACATTGCCAGAGTGGTTCTATTACATAAAATGGGAATCTTGAGGAGACTCACAGATCCATGTTGTTAAGAAAAAATGTTAGAGCAACAATATTTTTGCAGTCTAGTCTAACTGCTGAGAGAAGGTGGGAAGATAAACTAATGAAGTTACTCTAAYGTAAGCTAGTGAAATAAGAAGATGAAATTCAAAAACGGTGAAAGGCTTCAGGCAATAGCTTGTCTGCTGTCTTAGTACCCTTGTCTTTTGAGTGCTTATTAAGGAAGTAAACCGATTAATTTTGCACCCATTCTTCTTGTAGTACCTCTGGCAGTATAGATGTGCATGTATACATATGAATGTTTAGTCTGATTAGCAAATTTTGCACTTCCTCTTTTTTATGTGCTCCTTCTATGCAAAGCTTATACTTAATGCTTCTTTCCCATGCTCTTCTCCTTCTGAAAACCCCTTGGAGATATTTGAGTAGTGTGAGGTAAAGGCAGTCCAAGATGTCCCAGTAAAAAGTAATCATCAGTAAAGGAAAATGGGTTCCTCTTGGAGTACRCAAGATCTCTTATTGACAGTGGAGGTGTGTAAGTGAGTTAGTGCTGGTGGCTATAAAGCTGGTTGTGTGATCCAGGGTAAATATGCTCCAGATATTATTGTCTGTTTTGACAAGGCAAAACCTGAAAAGGATCTGTTGGAGAAAACTTTACTCTGTGGCATTTTAAATTCTGTTTGCTTTACATGATTGGAAGAGTTCACATTTCTTTATTGGGATAAAAATTCCTCCCAAATTGTCAAAGAGAAGAATGTAATTTCTTTTGTGTTTTGCCATAATTCAGGTGAGGAACTTCCAGTAACTGGTAATATTAGTATTATATGAGATAGTTTTCTTATGTAACATCAGGTTTTTTACACAGTTTATAAGGTAATTCATACCAAGCTAAACCTTGTTGAACACGGGAATGTTTGATTCATTAAATACCACGTGTTTTAAAGTTGTTTTTCTGCCTATGAGTCATGTCTCTTCTCTTTTTCTTTTTTTTTTTTTTTTTTTTTTTGAGTGACAAATCCAGACAAGGTTTCTCTAAATTTCTCTGTAACAGCTGCATGTAGTTACATGTACATCAAGTAAGTGTAGTAGGTCTGAGCAGTGTTCTCCTCTGTATGAATACAGAAACTACTGTGATTAAAGCTTTTTTGTGCTTGGAACCACAACCTAAATTTCTTCTCAAAACCTAATTTTTCCCTTGTTCTTTCAAAGCATTACTCTTGGACTGAAGAAAGTAGCTCAAAATATTCAGACTTACATTTTCGTTCATAGATCTTTAAATATTTTTTAGAGTAAACTTTATGCCTGTATTTCCTTGAAAAATGCCTAGTTGAATTTCAGCAAGCTGGTATTCTCCTTATTTCCTTGACTATATGCTTCCATTTTTTCAGAATCGTAAAATGGCCTGGATTAGAAGGGACCTTCAAAGGTAGATTAGACCTAACCCTGGTCCCCAGAGTCACCAAGGATCTGTTTCACTAGATAGTGTTGCTCAAAGCCCCTSCAGCCTGGCTTTAAACACTGACAGGAATGAGGCATCCACAACTTTTCTGGGCAGTGTGTTCCAGAGSCTCACCCTCATGGTAAAATATTTCTTCCCTATGCCTAGTATAAAACTATTCTCTTTCAGTATAAAACCCCTATCTGGTCACTATGGACTCCAGCAAAAAGTCTTTCATCCCCTTTCTTTTAATCCCCCTTTAAGTATTGAAAACTCAGGARAGTTTGGCCCAGCGCCTTTTCTTCTCTAGGCACAACATCTCGACATCTCAGCCTGKCTTCCTAGGAGAGGTGCCTCTGTCCTTGGATCATCTTTGTGGCTTCCTCTGTTCTCTTTCCAGCAGGTTCACATCCTTCTTATGCTGGGGACCCAGAGCTGGATGCAGCACTCCATGTGGGAGTAGAAGGGCAGGGTCACCTCCCTGGACCTTATAGGCACACTGCTTTTGATGCTTTTTGATGCCTTTCTGGGCTGGAAGGGCACACTCCCAGTTTATTCCAATTTTCCCTATTTTTGGTTTAGTTGCTGTTGCATGCACTTGACCATATTTACAGCTAACAACTCTGTCAATAATCTGTGCAGCTGAAGCATGACAGATAGGCAATAGCTGGTTCCAGAAAGAAAGAAGGGAAGGGCCTATAATGAAAGTCACAAGTTATTCTGCTTTAAGTTCTTCCAGTCTGTATTCTTTTCAGGGAAGGTGTTATGTTGTGCCTAATGTTATGAAAAACTATGCATGGCCTTAATTCTCTAGGAAGGAGTCGTAGGGTGAGAACAGTGAGTGGAGTCATGTGTCTGTGCCAGGTGACAACCTCAATGGCTTTGTCTACATCCCAGTGCATCCCAGTAAGAAGTTTCAAGGAATACTTTATTATATTTGTGATTTTTCCCTGTTAGGAATGACATGCAACTGAAAGAGTTTCATTTCCAAAATGAGATGTTTTTAGCTAATGCAACATAAGATAGTGTTTGCATGAAGCTTAATTCATTTACTATTTAAAGCTTCCAGATAATTCTGATACCGTTTTAGTGTTTAGGAATTTATGGGGAAAAAATGAAATATACATCAGATTTCTAGAGGATTTACATAGAAATGTGTCATCTATTGAGATCATTAAAAGAAAAAATAGTTTAGTGCAGGATACTGCCTCCTTAGAGGAAGTGGCTTTTTTTCTGCTTACATTAAGAGAATCTATTTTTGGATTGTTTCTGTATTTTTATACATATTCTTTATTTTGGTGTTTTGTGGGAGTTTTTTCCCCTTAGAATTTCTGTTTATGTGTAAAGAAAATGCACCTCTTCAGTCTTGTGAGAATCCCTGTTTTGTTTTTCAGCCATGGGAAGTGAGCACTTTCAGCCCTTACATGCTTGCTTAGGTAGCATATGCAGATTGGGAACCTGTTTTTCAGAGGTAAAAGTATGGAAATTTGTTACTCTGCTGGCAAGTTATTTGTGTGGCTTAGAATGAAATTCTAACACTGCCTCATAATAGCATAAAAGCACCTCCTTGTGTTAACTATCTAGTACCAGATAGCTGTAAGGCAGTAAGCTGTAAGGATAGCTGGAAGGAACCTTGTCAACAGCCATGTAATAAGGAAATTTTACAGTGTCTTTTGGGTAACATCTTTTTTGTTTGTTTGTTTCAAAAGCACTGAACTTTGCTGATATTACTTGCTGGTAAAAATGATGAGTTACACGCCATTCCAGGACGTGCAGCTGTGTTACCCCACTTGCAGAATAATGAATATATTTGTTGTAGAGACTGTGCAAGGAGACCAGTCCCTCGGTGAGTGATACTTCTTTCCTTATTGGAGAGCTTGAAGCCAGAAATCTGGAGCTGTTGAGAGACTGCTTCAGATGGTGCATGTTCAAACCAGCAGTCACAGACTTAAACCAGCTCTCATGCTGCAGTCATCAGCTGCTTTCATTCAGATTCTTCTCTTCCATTGTTTTTCAAGTAGGTAGTATAAAAAAACCTCCTCACTTCTCAAGCTTCTTTCCTGAAAGAAACTAAATATATAGTATTTTAAGCCTGTTAAGATAATTTTTAACATGGCAGCAATTGAGAAGTGTCTAGGTCTTTACTACATAATTCTTTATTYTGAGTAGAAAGATAGATTTAAAGAAATTTAACTTAAAAACTGATATTCATAATATCAGATAAATCAGAATCAAACTCAACATGGGCAATTTTCCTGGTTTTGCTGACCGCACAATTTTAATGTTTCTGGACCTAAATTTCACTGCTATTCTTCAGTTAATATTAAATGCTATTCACTTTGACTCATAGAAAATATTTTCTGGTGTTTTATCACTTATAACCTTGTGACAATCAGTAAATATTTTTTGCTAATGTTTATGCTGCTAGCTTGAAATCACTTGATGGAGTTTCTACCTTTAATAGTTAAGATGTCCCCTAATTATTTTTGGTGAGATAAGGTTTGTAAGAAACAGCTCTATAGCTTTTGTCCTGGTCCTGTGTGCACTCATACTGATTTCATTAGGCCAGTGGTGGTGGCTGTGCTTTTCAAGGAGTAGCTGGAAGAAGCCTGCCTTCTGAATCACAGGTGCCCTGTGGCAAGCATTTGCATCTCATGTTGTGGTCAAACCTAATTTAACCTAATTTAACCTAATTTAACTCTGCACAGCCACTTTCACTCTTTACAGGGGTGGCTGGGGGATTTGCTCCAGTGTTGGAGGCTTCCAATACAGTGTTACTTGTCTTGTGGCTTGTCTGTTCTCACATGTTTTCATATCATCTTGTGAGCTAAAATAATTCTTGCRGTTACCTGCTATTCAGACCCTGGGTATTTTCATAGGCTGAGCTCTTCTCTGATGAACATGCTGCTTGAAAGAACACATATATCAAACTCTTCTGCCTGCTGTGCACTCCCTTCCCTTCACTGCTACACTCTTCCTTTGCAGTCCCCCTGGTTTGAATCCTGCTCTCCTGAGCAGTGCTGGCAAGTGCATGCTTTTCTTTGCACACATACAAACACATCTGTCATAAATAGCATCTCTAGGTGGAGTTCTGTCTCTGCTGCAAAACTGCTCATGATATTTCTCTTCTGTTCTTATTAGAGAGAGACAGGTGGACTCCTCTGCTAAGCATTTTCATGCTGCCACAGGCACAGAKAAAATTTGGCATTAACTGTTGTATTGTGGCAGCGTTTCTGGTACAGCTTGGAAGAAGGTTGGACTCACTGATCTTTTAAAACCTGAATGATTCTAAGGCTCTAAGTCATCAACATGCAGGCTTATGTGGCTGCATTACCTGCAGATTCTTATGCACATTATTAGCACGACATGTTTTTCTTCATGCTTAGCTGTGACAGCTGCTCTGAGCAGTGTTTGAGATGGTGTAGCAGATGCTTTTGGAGCTCAAGGGCATAAGGGGCTGTAAGGTCCTGGGGGCACCTGGTGAGGTCCTGGTGCACAATTAAAGCCRTGAAGTGGTAACTGAAGCAGGAAGAAATGCAGCGTGTTTGGTTTCTTCACTTTCTGCATGTAGGAAGTGTACAGTTCCTTAGGAAACGCTGTTAGGATTCAGCCATTTGAGCTTTTTAGAGCCATAGTGGAAAATCTGTGGTCACTTGGAGTTRTCCTTGTTTCAGGTGAAGGTTAAACTCTGTTCTCAGCACACACTGCTGAGGTAGCTGCTCATCTAGAGTTGGCCTGGGGATGAAGAAGGCCCAGTTTTTTAAAATAAATATCCAGAAGGGGAGAAATTCAGTGATGTTCGTTTGTATTAAGACATGCAGTGTTTCAAACACCAGTGGGTGTTGAGATTGTGGGGATCTGAGCCTCAGAGGAAGCTGCGGTGAATGTGCTGGGAGCACTTTGGGAGTGGTTTTGGAGTTATCTTAACCATGAGAATTGYGTGCCATGCAATGAAGGAGGTGGTTGATGAAACAAATGGGATCAGCCACCAATGCTGACAGTCAAGTCTGATGCAATGACATCTGTGCTGGGGACGTTATCATGGTAGGCCTGCATTTGGGTCTGGAGATGATCAAAATCAGTCAAGGTTGGGTGAAGGGTAGGTAGAGAGACTCAAGTGTGGTGCACCTAAGAAAAGAGGTTGAAGGTTGGTAATGTCCCCTCTTACCAAGTGTGCCTAATGTCTGACTGAAGGTAATGGGAATTTGGGCTGAGAAATAGGGCACACAGCATAAATATTTTTTTAGAAGAGTGTTGTGTGAGTGTTGTTTCAAATGCAGGAGGCCCCTGTGTAATCAAGTAGCACAGGATTATGCATGACAGATACACTAGTGAAAAGGTAGCTGTAGTTAAGGGCTGCATTACTGAAGGAAATAAAGTGAGCTAGTAAAATTTCAGTCTCAGAAAAGAAAAGCAGTGACCAGAACAATTTTTTTACCTATGTGGTCTCTAAATGGTTAAAGGATTATGATACATGACTTCAGGTACAGGATAAAAAGCTAGGCATCCTTAGGCCCACACACTGTATGACTTTAGTGAGTTTCTGTAGAAGAGTTGAAGCTGTGCTTTATTGTTTAACCACATACCAAGTATCTGTATCATCCTTTGTATGCAGATGAGTGCTTGTGTGTCTCACCATTGTTGTCTTATCTTTTTTGGAGCAGTGACAGATTGGTTGATTTGCCATGATCTTGTGGCACAAGACCTTTTCTTTTTGTTTCCAGTGGATGATATCCCCTCTGTTGAAGGATTCAAGTCAGTTGGCACTGATTTAACATCCCTCTGCTGCCAAAAATGTCATGCTGTCCTGTTCCCATGCTTGTATTGTTTCCTTCCTTGTGTCAGCAGAAATGTTCTTGTTCATCAGAATGAGGAACACAATCATGAGATCAGTTAGCCCTTTTTATTTTCCCCCCAGCAACCCTTCTTTGTGAATTAATTCTTCAATCTGATGTGTTGTGCAGCTAAACAGATGTTTTTGCTTGCAGGGAGCTCACGGGCTGGGTGAAAGGAGGGGACACAGTAGGGATAACRTGTCTGAAGGTTGGGAATTGTGCARCCACTTAATTTGGAGGCAGTGCTTAAAAGTTTGTGTTTGTAAAAGCCTCTCAGTTTGACTTTGTGCTTAAATACACTGATTTGCTCCTTTTTTCCTGTGTGTTTTGTCTTTCTCTGTTCAGGACACCTCTGAACTTTGTTGGAGACATCTCACAGATGGGCACATTCCTCTGAGCCAAGTTTTATTTCTGAGGTTTTGGTTAGATATGTTGAAAGATTCAGGCTTAMCCATATTGTAGAAGAGGGCTTCTTTAATATTTCACCTTCCAGTACTCCATGCTTTAATTCTTCCTTTAGCAACTCCGTTATCCAGTCAATAGTCACCTGTTGTTCACTATATACATATATATATATATTTATATAATGTCTGAATTGGAAAAGATAATAGATTGTTTTCATGTGACCTCCTTTTGAGATAGCCATTGCTGAATAATGTTGTGGTTTCTTTTAACTTCTCTTTAAAAAGCATTCCATAACCTGGAGTGCTGCTGTAAACCAAGAGGCAGTAGTAGTTGTTCACTTTTTCACTTCTCCCATTTCCCTTTATTGTTTGCTATTTTGAAATTTTCCTAAATTACAGATGTAAATTATTCAGCCTTCCGTCAATATAATCAATATAACCATCATCTGTGTATGAGAATTTTTACAGAAATTTTGTAGTGTGTTTTGATTCTGAGAGATTTTTAGGAAGGATATTTGATCCTCTCTATGCCAGTTTTTGAAGTATGGTTTTTTTTTGGAGCATTCATACTTGATACAACTTAGCTTTGTTTCTCAAACATTAACTTGCATACCTGAATAAAGTTCCTTTCACTAAGGCTTATGATCCGTAACGTGTGTGTTGGGCCACTGTAGTGTGTGGCACTTATTGTGCCACTTGTCACAGTGAAGGGAGAGATTTACGCTGGAGTGCAGGGGAATTTGACCCAGCAATGSCTAAGTACAATGGATCCATGGAAAAGGAAAGATGCCAGACACTGAGGTTTCTTTGCATTAATCTTAGCCATTTATATAGCTGTATCTAATGATTAATTTTGTAGTTAGCTCTTAGGAATATCTGTCTCTCAGGGTCAGCAGTGGCAGGTTTGCAGTGCAGGTTGTATATGAGAAGGGCCAGTGTAGCATCTGCCAGCCACATGTGTTTGCATTGGCTGTTGTGTATTAGAAAAGCCCTTTGCTCCATAAACATCTCASTAAGGACATGTGTAGTTGACATACATGTGCATGTTAAAGTATTTTTGTGTTTCTACAAGCAAACATACAGAGTTTTAAAAAATATTCTTCCTTAGCTGTTGTTTAATTGTTTCTGTATAGGTTTTCAATGCAGGTGGAAAGTCAGTGCATGTGAAGAAAGGATTAAGATTGTTCAATATACCTGAAGTATTAACTAWGGGAGGAAAGCTGGTAGTCTTAAATCTTGATCTTCAGTCTCTTTTTCAAAATACATGGGAAAGCTAAAATGATATTATTTCCTAAGCTGGTTAGACTGAATACTGGGTTCTTGCTGCAGTTCTTTGCTTCTCTAAAATCTGCAATACAGAAGATGGCTTAAAGTAGCACTAGTTGTGACAGAGATACTTCAACAAAACAGGACAATCCACAGAAGCCAAGATGCTGTGATTTCTGTCCCTATTACAGTTGTACTTAATTATCTGCTGAACCAGAGGGCTGAAGACATAGTTGTATAATTTTACTGTTCAAGATTTTTCACAACGTCTTCAAGAGATGCTTGAAGAGTAGATTGTTTAGGGATTTATTTTTTCCATTGACACAAATGAACCAAAATAGATATTTTGGTTGCCTTGTAAATTAATATAACTTTTTTTTTTCAATTTCAGGTTTACATTTACAATATAAACAGATAACTCCTATTTTTATGTGCCTTAAATTGAAGCAAATTATTAAGTGCTAGTCCTTAAGTATTTAAAATAACTTTCATCTAGTATTACAATATTTAAGCTGACTCTAATATTCTTCTAGAAGATCACCTTGCTTTGTATTTTCTGTGCAAGAGGTGCTAGGGTCACAAGAGCAAGGATAGAGAGAGCTGTGCCATTGAGGATTTCCCCTTCATTAGCTGTACTGTCTCTGCAAGAAGCTAACCCAGAATTTAGCAAATGCTGCAACTCTTATTTAATGTTAGGACCAGTTGTACTGGTCCATATATTCAGGAAAGGAAGCAGTGCTGTTGCTTATAGAGACTGTCTTCCTGTCTTTGCCTCCAGCTGCATCTCACAACCACATCTTTGACTCCTGACAGAAAGGATGTGGGTTTTTTTGTCTTCTGTTCTGCATTTGGACACAGATTATACAATTTCCATTTTGTTGCAGCTACATCATGATGAACATCCCTTCTCATGTTTTTGATACAGTGGAGTGTGTGATGTCATCAGCTGACATGCTGTCTCCTGCCATATTCTACATAAAATGATGCAAGGCATCAGCAGTTCCTGACAAAAGCTGGGATTGCTGTTCTGAGAATTCTGAATTCTTTCTGGATGCTGCAGGGCAAGACAGGGTTTTTCAGAGGGTTGACCCATCCAGATTTGGATTACATGGAAGCTGCTCTCTTCAGCACCCTTGGATGGTTACGGCACAGCACTTCTGTGTACAGGAGCTCCTTGCAGTAGGGAGGGCTATCTAGCATTTTCCAACTGAAAGAACAGCTGTTGTGCTTTAGTGGTCACAKTTAGAAATCCTAATGTGTCACATAAACAGAACTGTGAGATCCTGGTACTTCGTAGGGAAGTCAGTGACTTGGGGGAGGTTGTCTTACAAGATAACTTGGTTTGGTTAAACATCTGGGCTGTGAGAGAAGCACAAAAGTAAAAAAAAAAAACCAAAACAAACAAAGCAAAACAAAAAACCCCCAGAACTTGAAATAAGTATTCCTAAGCCTTATCTTTCTTTTTGGCTATAAAAAGTAATGGTTTTTCAGTTTCTGAGCCTATGGATTCCTAGCACCACAACTGGGTGCCTTCCCCCCTTTTTAGTCTGAGGTACATGTTCCTACTGAGCATTTCTGCCTCATCTTCAAAAATACTCAGGAGTCCTGGGAATGCTGGGACAGCTTCCCTTCCCCAGTGCTTCCTCTTGTCAACTGGGTGGTTTCAGCCCCATCAGCATGGGGGTTTCCCAGCCCCACGAGATGTGCTTGTCAGTTCTGAGCACAGGGGTACCCAACACCACTGCATGTCTTCCTGTCAGGCCTCAGCTGAGTTCCTCAGTATTTTCCTGTGTTCAGGGATAGTGTTTCATGGGGCACCTTGGATAGGCATTGATGCCTTTTGTGGAAGAGTCTTCCAAGGCTTCTGTTTCCTCTGGAGCAGAAGCAGGGTGTGAACATGAATGGGCCCTCACCTGAAGGAGATGTGAGGGGTGTTTATTGATAACTGCAGATAGTTCCAGATGCATTCCATGCTTGTAGTCACTGTCCTCTGTCGTTCTGCCTCAAGTGCTGTCAAGTGATTTTGATATTTAACGATTGTAAAGAAACCAAGAGTACAACAGCATGATCCAGCTACTTGTGTCCACCTAGAGGGAGGAGATGGGAGCAGGTCTGCCCCAGCAGTTCCAGTCATGCCCAGTCATAATGTGAGTGGACAGTATCTCTTAAAGATATTCGTTGCTGGTAACATAAACATTTAGGAATACAGCAGAGTGGCATTTGAAAGCACTTTGTTTTATGGATGGAATGTGCATGTCTTAGGACTATTTCTGAACAGCCAACCAGGTAGGCAGTTGTTTAATACTGCTGTCTTATTTTATAATAAATCAAGGTTTGTGCAGACCAGAATGATAGCACAGGCTTGTGATGGGGTGCTGAATACATTCAAGATTTTGGCCTAAAACTAAATTATTTAATTTTTGTAATGAAACTGGTCCCCAAAAACTTTGTAGTTGCTAAAATGTAAATAAAAAGAGAAATACAAATTTCATTTTGAGAGTATGAGGTATCACATGTACAAGTAAACAAGAGTCTTATGGGTACTTTTGCAGATGTTAACTGTTGATGGGTTTTGTCACTACCTGGACTTTATCTTTCATAATGTTGCTAACCCCTCTTCCTTTCCTGGAGGTGTATCAGACACTTTGATCAATAGCTTCTCTCTGGTTCAGTGCAGAAACAGATACTATTTTTGTGTTGGGGTTGGTAGTTCTGCTGAGATGCAGGAGATACAGTTTCATTTGTCTTGTTTAGTCAAAATAACATTTATATTTAGTTTGAGTTTTAGTATAAACCCCCTGTAAATAATTAACTTACTTGTGCAGCCAATTTTAGATCAGGCATTTGTAGTTACAGTGTTTTTACTCTATGAGACCAGTAGTAGGTCAAATGAAAAATCTGTAGCTTTATACATGAGGGTTTTGCCATAAAATATTAGGGGAGGAAAAAACTGCTGTCTTACTACCAAGGGATTTCAGGACACAGTCCTGGATCAGATGTCAGCACCTTCAAACAGAGCTGACCAGTTTACATGGGATTCACAGCCACCAGTAGGTTGGGTAAGGACTTCCTGGTTCCTGTCTGGAGAGAGATGTCTTTAACATGGAAAGGTGAAGTAGTTGTGTTCCCCAAAAAATTTGTATCCTGGATCTCTGAAAAAAGATCTTTCTGTGAATGGAGATCTTTAATACATGAATTTGTAGCAAATATAATCTGTGAGATTTGTTTATTTCTTTATATAATTATRTTAGAAATAGCTGGTGACAAAAAAATTTCTTATTTCAAGTCTCAGCCAACATCAAGCATTTCTAACCTTGTTCAGTTTTGATTTAATTTAGAAGCCAATTGGTAAGAAGGCATAAGTAGATTTGAGTTGGAGATCAGATAAGATGAGCATAAATCTCTGTGGTCATCAAATACGTTACTTTCTTTCAGATCTTTGTTGCATGAACATGATTAACTGAGTGGTTTCTGGTGCATATTGGCCCTGTGTACATCTAGTTATGCAAAGAACTTTATGGCTGCCTTTAAGAGAAAGAGAAGGCATTCATGTGCAGCACTCTTCAAAGGATGAATGTTCATAGGTGCCATATTTCAAAACATCTGAAAGAAACACATAGACAGCACATACCCCGAGGTGCTCCATGTGTGCATGGTCACTGAAGGCTCTGAAAAGTCTGTGTTGCCCAGAACCGTGCAGGGGATGCTGACATTTGTTATACCTTATGACTTTAAAATGCAATATTTCGTGATGAGTGTACTTGCATGCTTCTTGAAAACTAGAGAAATCTAAAAAAAAAAATGTATCAAGTTTCTAAATCAAATCACAAAACAACAGTGTTTGTCATCAGTCATGACAAAATACCAATTTTGAGTAGTAATTTTTTTAAAATTACATTATTTTTCTTGACTTTTTCTATTTAGACAGATTTCTTTATTTGTCTTAGATACTTGCATATTTTAGTGTAGTAGTTAATTTTTTCCAGTATTTGCCCATTCATTAATTATTAAATGTTTGTATTTCAACTATTTCTGATAAATATTGGAATAAAGATCATAAAGCCACTATGACAAATTGGAATTTTTGTCCCTTCCTTGCAGTCATTAGGACCAAAACTGCTCATTTTTGTTTTGTCATGCCTGTGATTTTGCAGAGAAGTTTTCACTTCTTAACCCCTCATCCATGTTGTTTGATAGACTGATAGACTTATTTCTAGATTTCCAGTTATCTACATATGGAGTCTGCTGTGTTTAAATTCCATAGAAATTTTGAAAAGAAATTAAATTATTTATGCAGCAATTGTTGAAGAGCTGTCAAGAATTGGTCACAAGGTTGAAGGTCAGTCTGCATTTACAGTATAAACTGTAGAGTAAAAACCACAGATGAATATGAAAGCAAACTCTCAGGAAATGGGGAAACATGATGGCCTTAGTATTATGTTGCCCAAACATGCTCACTGTTTACTGTCAGGTGAGCTCCTGCTGGCTTTTTCCTGACATTAAAAATAAGCTATGTTATGTAGATGTTGAAATTATCTGTTTTGGGAAGGCATTGCATTAGCTTTGAGTCAAATATATTTGTAGCCTGCCCTCATAATGCCACATTTCAGCTCTGCTTTTCTGTTCATCAGCTGGACTTGCTACTGTTTTCTACACACAGCCAACTACACTGAGATCAAGTAAGGGTGTTTGGTTTAAAAATCAAGTTTGAATGAAACTGCCTTATAGCCAGGTGAACAACATATGAACTTGGTGCTAAATAGATGCTGTTTTAATGCTTTCAGTTAATGTGTTCCTTAGTATCATTCTCTTAGTTTCAGTGAAGACAGGCGTATCATGTTGGGTATTTGTTAATGGAGATTTGTCAATGGAGATTTGCTTTTTCAATTTCACTTACAGAGATTAAGAACTTGATAACTCTACATTGGCTTAAAATACAGATCACGATTTTGGGGGAAATTTTACTTGCTTAGATAGCATTGTTTTGAGTAAAGGGAATGTTTTAAGTGTTGGCAGTTCTTGCTTCATCTTTTTTTCATAGGAAATGTGAATGCATTTGTCATACATTTAGGAGTAAATGCTCTAAGGTAGCCAGGAAGTAGAAAACATAGGTTTAGTAAATTTTATTTTCATCCACATCTAAAAGCATGGTAGGTGATTGTCTCTACCAAACACTGATTAAACTCGGATATCCTAATTTTTCTGATGGCATCTCTGTTACTATAAATTATCTGCRTAGGGAAAAATATTGAAGTTTTACAGTGGACACAGAAACAACAACTATTACCTAATTTTAGGTATACCATCCTTTTGCCACCATTTGAGCTGCTCTTAATTTTTAAAAGAAATTATCTTTTGAATATTTGAATTCTCACAAAATTAATGAAACACTGTTTTTTCATGGAGGTAAGAGGAAGAAAAGCTTAATACTTGGAGTTGGTTTTTAGACCTAGTTGAGGTTGCATGGGCAATCCTTATACATGATATTCCTGATTTATGATGGGCATTTTAGTTCAGCTATGTGCCCCTCAGTAATCCACCACCTCTGCATGCAAAACAGTCCTGCATGTCCACTAAGAGGAAATGCTGGCACTGACTTTGCAGCTGGGAAGTTAAGTTACAGGTAAGTCAACACATCCACTCCGGGGCAAAAAAACAAAAAGGTTACATTGTCCCATATCCTAAAAGGCAATGGCAGGATAGGGAAGGGAAAAACACAGAGAGCAGAGCAGGTCTGAACTAAGTCATTGCAGACAAAAGCTGTGAGCAATGCTTGAGCCTCATGCAGTTGTATCCATACTTTGAAGTGATATTTGAAATTTCAGTGTGGTTTCAAATTCATGGAGCCAAGCTGTTACCACTACATCATCTGCTCTATTGCTATCGTAATGCAGCTATCCTCTAGATGTACCTGAGCTTTTTTCAAACATGTGTAGGATTTGGGTTGGGAAAAGTGATAGGTATTTTGTACTGCTACCTGCTGTTTTGCCGACTAATTTCAGGTGATGCCCACTGCTTCAGAAGCATTTAGTTCTCCAGATTTGCCATAGCAAAATGTACAAAAGACAGTTGCAGCCTTTTTGTGTCTTGCAGTATAAAATGCTATTGCAGGTCTGTATGGGAAGCCTCTTGTTTCACATTTTAACCAGTGCTTTCCTGCTCTGTTCCCTGGATGAATGAAACTCATCCGAGAAGACCTTGCTCTCTTTTAATCGGAGTGCTGTTGCCACCTCGTGGCATTGGCCAAAACCACCAGCAAATGCTCCATGACCTCTGTCAGTCGCTGAGATGTCCGAGTGAGATGGATGTGGGATGCACAGAGGGGAGCAGGTGGATCTCTTCTAAGAGGCTCGACCTCAGTGCCACTTTCAGAAGTTTCTTACKTGGGATTTCTGATCCGAGTGCCGCATTCCTTGTGTGCAGAGTTAGTGGCAGTCTTTGTTCTTTCTCTTGTCCCACTTTTTTTCTAGTGGACAAAGATAGTAGCTATTGTCCATCCTGGGTCTCAGATTTTGGAAACACGCTTTAAAGCCCTAAGTTCTCAGGAAGAATTGCAGAAACACAGCCCTGGCAGACCATCCGCCTGAACAAGTAAATCATCTAAAGTATGTGCCATAATTCAGCTTTCTGTAAACAAGATATTGAGCAACAAGTCTAAGAAGTCTTGTTCAGAGCTTGTTATCCACAACTGTTTTTTTTTTTTTTWTTTGGAAATTGAATACTTGAAATAGTTCCTGAAAGTCTTGCAATAACCCTGTGAAGTGGCATTCAGTTTGGCTGGGCCCCAGAGTGCAAACTGTGTTGTTATTGTTGCTAAAGCATTTTAAGGGCTGAAGTATGAGTGTCCTGTAAAGTGGGTAAAGTCATTGAAAAGTTAGACATACTTCTATGAAATAAACTCATTTATTTCAGCAAAATTTAGTCCAGCAAAATTCTGATGTGTTTCGTTGGTTTGGTTTTTTTAAATTGGAACTGAGAGCAATCAACAGAAGCCTATTACTGAATTTTTAATGTAATATGGAAATGCTAACCAGAGTTTACATATGAAATTTGCATTAACATTGCTCACTAGTGTAAGTTTACTTAATAGAGGGGAAAATGAACAAGGTATGGACTTTCAGTAATTATAACTAGATTAGAGATCATTTAAGACCTTCTTTTTGGGACAAATATCTTACTTTTAGCTGCAAGTCATTTATTATATATTTAAAAATTTAAAAAAAAATAAAGGAGAGCTAGTTGAGGTTTAAATTCTCCCAGCAAAAAAAAAAACCAAACAATAAACCCAAAAAAACCAAAACAAAAACAAACAAAAAACCCCCGCAAAACCAAAACCAAAATAAAGGTTAGCTATATATGTCCTGTAAATGGACACAACATGTTTCTGCTGGCATGGTAAATGGAGAGGAAAAAGAGGAAAAYGGTGCTGCTGGTAGATAAACACTCACACTTGGACCAGCCTAAATGCTGTTTTCTCAAGTGTGAGTTAATTATGAAAATGTTACCATAAACCAGAGAAAGCAAGTGCTGAAAATCTTCCCTCTAAGACTTCCATAAATGATAAGTTCCTGAGTTTCTTTGGGTATTGAATTTCCAGCACTTGCTCAACATAATCTTACTTAATATTTGGGGGGGGGGGGGAAAAAGCCAGCTCTGGCAAGTGTTCCTCCAGATACTTTGTGGCTTAAATCTAAGCTTTATGCAAATAATAAACTGATTCAAAGTCAGTTTGGAACAAGCAGAAATCTTGGTTATTTGAAGGAATATCATATAATTAGATACTTCTGGCTTGTGAATGTAAACTATAGCTAAACTCAATTTTAAAGAGCAAATYCTGCTTAAGTTTAATATTAATTTAAATCTCTCTTTTAATATCTTAATTAAATTTCCTACTTAATTAATCTCCTACTGGAAGGAGATTATTCACATAGGTATTTTTGGGGTTTTTTCTTATTTAAACTTTTATCTAGGTAAGATCTCCATTTGATATGCAAGTCATGTTTTGACTGTATGATTAATGTCTTTGACGTCTTGGAGAAAAAGGGCATAGCTTGATTGTTACACATTACCAAAACACTTGGATTGTGTGCTTGGGACTGGAACACAGCCCTCACAAACTGAGACATGTTTTCCCACATGTACAGCACTTTTATTTGAACAGAAACTTTCCTTTTTTTAAGATAATACTCAGTTTCCTGTTCTTTCAGCATTGTTGCTATGCCTTAAAAAAAACCAACATTATTTGCCATACACTCCAGTAGAACTATTTAAAATGTACTGTATTTAATACTAGTTTAGGCACATTGTTTTTGAGCTCTTTTTGAGTTTTGGCTATGTGCTAATAGATTTTTTTTAATTAAAATATTCCTTTTAAATTAAAATTTTTCTAGCACTCTGTTTTGATGCACAAGCACCCATCAATATCTCTTATGTCTTGCTGAGAACAGATCTCATGTAGTATCTTTTGTCACAGCCTGTGGTGGTGCTGTCAGGTTCTGTGTAGCAGATTGACTCCCTCCACTTGCCTGGGGAAACTGTGACATTATGGTGTGATTTCTGTTTTCAGTTCAGGGATTTTTTCAAATATATGTTTTTGGTGCTCTCCCTGTCAGATTTCTTAAACCTTGTTTTTTATTTTTGCAAAGGCTGCAACTTCATATAGTAACACAAGTATATCATAAGAATGATACCATAAACTACTGCTGGGRAGTTTATTTAACTGTGTGACCAAACTACAAAATTAGTTCTGATCTACTGTACTCTTCACCAGACCAGAGAATTGCTTTTGCCTACCTCTGTTCATGCAGGTCCCAGTCTCATTCTCCCCCATGCTGCTCTTTGCTTGGCATAGCACTGTTGGCAGGAGCAATTTGTGTATGGTCCTGTTACAGGAAATAAAAGTGAAAATAGTGAGTGAAATGTTTCCTATTTGAAGAAACAGTGCCATAAGCCAGTGTCAGTACATGTTGCGTGATTTGGTGCAAGGCCCTCAAAAGCACTTTGTTTTTAACTTACGCCACAACCTGTATGAATTCCCAAACCATCAGCAACTGTCACTGATTAATTCCTCCTCCTGGATAGCTGTACTGGTTTTGGCTGTGGTGGAGTTAATTTTCTTCACAGTACCTCRTGTGGGGCAGTGTTTTGGATTTCTTCTGGAAACTGTGTTRATACAGGGGTATTTTCCTTACTACTTACACAGAGCCAAGGCCTTTTCAGCTCCTCACCCCACCCCCCCAGCAAGTGGCTTGGGGCTCRAGAGGTTGGGGGGGGACACAGCCAGGACAACTGACCCAAACTGACCACAGGGATACTCCAGACCATATAGTGTCATGCTCAGCATATAAAGCTGGGGGAAGAAGAAGGAAGAGGGGGACGTTTCAGASCAATAACATTTGTCTTCCCAAGTCACTGKTACCTGTGATGGAGCCCAGMTGTCTTGGAGATGGCTGAACACCTGCCCACAGGAAGTGRTGAATGAATCCCTTTTTCTGCTTTGCTTTTTTGTGTGTGGCTTTGGCTTTGCCTATTAAACTGTCTGTATCTCAACCCATGAGTTTTCTCACTTCTGGCCTTCCAATCCTCTCCCTTGCCCCTCAGTTGCCAGCTGGGGCTAAGCCATGACAATAACAACTGGGCCATTGAATATTATTTGATATCTTTGCTCTTGATAAATTATTTTATGCTTCCTTAAGCACTGAAAACTTGTCTTCACTAACTGCTAACTTCTGGATTAGTTAGCTACTCTCAGTGCACGATAMCTATGTCACTAGAATAAGACCTCATATTAGTGGGTTTTGGCAACATGCTGTGAGCAGACAGGAAACCAGAATTACATGAGAAATCACATCTCAGAAGTCATGGTGTTGCTTTATGTGTGAATTTTCAGAGTGATTTTGAAAGAAAAAAGATATGCCAGTAAAACCTTTCCTGAACTGAGAGCAGTCTTGCACCCTGGCGATGAGCTGTTCTGTAACAAGTAATGATCATTGTGACATTGAAAGGTAGGGATCAGTCTGAGCCACCATCCCAGGCCTGTGCTGAGACTGTGCTGTGACTGATAATGCAACAGTTAATGGGAGATGCAGCTAAAATCTATGAAGAAAGCTTCATTTTGAGGCTAAGTGAAGGAGTTTCCTYGCCTCTTAACCACAGGATCTTTTAAGTAGAGTCCACAACAACTTAAAAACAACTGTTGTAGCTATTKGGAAACTTAAAATATCAACATGTTTGTGACAAGGACAGTGGTTTGGAAGATGTACATTGTGTGCTGTCTTGACAKTTTGCAAGATGGCTACTATCATGTCTTCTTGTGCTGTCAGCTCTGAATATTTATAAATGTGGTCATGGGTGTTGCAAAGATGGGACTTCCAAATGTTGTAGCAAAGTTATGTTCAATATAAAGCAGGTTAAACTTTATGGAGCCTTTTGTGCATGTACCTTCCTGCCCTCTCTCTGTCCATTTTCTTTTGGGGAGAAGAGCTAGGGTGGGGACTGTCTGTCAGGGAAGTTTAACTGGATCCATATGGAATCCRGGATCTGTCCCCCAGATGCTGCTTTTTCCTATCCCTACTTGGTAGGCTTGTTGTGAATTCCTTTGTCATCCATCCCATACTGCTGTTCATTGTCAAAAGGAGGTCTTCAGACACACTTCTGCACAGCTTACTCTTGGTGAAGCCCTAGAACCCCAGCTGCTCACTCTGAAGGGCCACACCAGCAGTGTGGTGTGGGTTCATTCAGCACCAGATCTGTCATATTCTGCTTTTACCATTTGGAAATGAAAGTATGGACAGACCTCAGTACACCAGTAGCAGGTGGAGAACAGATGTTTTAACAGGMGGGTCTAGAAAAAGGAAGAGAGGGTGGCATGGGGAGGGGACAGAAATAGAATGAGGTGCTGGATACCAAGCATGGTGCAAATGCCTTTGAGTGATCCCCTGTAAAATTATCAGGTGACAATGACATGTTTTTATCATTTGTTAACTTATAATTGTTAACTTTTATAATTTATTAGCCACATGGTAGAAACACAGGCTGGAGTATCATTCATGGGTTTCCCCGACAGGTGGGGGTGTTGTGTTTCAGCGAGTGCCGTAGTCATCTGCATCGGTCTGAACTCTGTTCAGCAAAGGGGAAATGAAAGAGTTAAGAAATAACAAGCAGCAACAATCAGACAAAACCCAGGAGTGCACATCATTTTCAGATCTGGATTATAGCTCAACCTGCTAATCTTTTATTTGTTTTGTTTATCTGTCTTTTGGTGGTCTGAATTTTCCTAAGATAAAAACTACCTGATAGTTTTATGTGCATGTAGAAAAATTGGTTTAAAAATCTGCACCATAWATCACTGAGATGTTAGAGTTGTGCTGTTACATGGAAACACTTGCTGAAAACAGTATTTTTGACATTGATCCTAAGCTAAGCACTGTCTTGGTTATCTTGATATATGTCTTTGTTTATGGTAGGAGATAAAACAGTAGTAAAGTTTGGCTACAGCAATAGATAGGCTGTTGTAACTATAATAGTCTTACTTAGAGAACTGTATAAGTACTGTTATTAAAATGACACAGCTAATCAAGATTTTTTTTTTTACTCCAAAATAATTAAATTGTGTAAGAGTTGGAATTTGGTTTTGCTGTTCTCACACCTCGCAGACAGTTCATATTGCACTTTCTTTTGCAATAGTAGAAGTAATACAGCTACAGATGGTGTTGCTTTACCTCTGTGTTAGGAAATAACTTTAAAATAACTTCTTGGTTTGCCCAGTTTGCTTGGTCTGCTTGCRACTGTTTTAAGTGCATAACTGAAAGGAGAACAATTTAGATAAAGTGAGCATAATACAATTTTTTTTTGTTTCAGCAAGGAAGCTGAAACTTCACTTCTTTTTCCTGTGACTGTACCCCTCTCTCCACACTTTCCCCAGCACACGCGATGTCTGCATGCAGCTCCATGCCCGTGTGTGATGGCAGCAGGAGGCACAGGCTGCAGGTCAGAGCTGCACCCTTGGGCACCTGAGAGCTGGGMAGGTGGATTTCTGCATCCCAGGAGATGGACAGTGCTGGAAGAGGCAGCAGATCCTGCTTTTGTGCTGCAAGATCTCAGTGCTCTGAGAGCTCACCCACCAGTCTGAACTAATAGAGAAGTGCTAGAAAACAAAAATATTTCTTGTTTTATAAATCTGTACATCTTGAAAGTCAGTGCAATTATGATCTGCCTGCCTGAGAAAAAGGTTGCAGTAATACTGGAAGGAATGCAGGGAAGGAGCAATGGAGCAAATCAAAGACATACCTCAGTGCTGTCTTTGCCTGCTTACTCAATCAGTAACTTCTATAAAAAGGTCCTTCAGGTAAAGTCTACAAGTTATTAAGGCATGACTTGCAGAAGCAGTAAGTATAGTTAATTTCCTAATGATATCTCAGCATGGCTTCCAGACTTGAATGGAACAATTTTTCTCTTACTTCTATGAGGAAAAAAACTCATTAATTGTATGTTTTCTTTTTTCCTGAGATACTGTGTGTCTTCTTGCCCTTATGAGAGGACAGCATGTTTGGAGATTCCAGATATGCAGACCTGACCTGATACCCTTTTTTCTGCTTGGAAGATCTTAGACTTACATATAACAGTCTTTCATCTTGTTCCCTCTCAGAACATCAGTTTGAGAAAAAGTCAAAACTCTTGACAACTGGTGCAATGCATAATAGTGTGGCACATCATAATTTCCCAGTACATTCTGAAAATTGTGTATATAAAAAAAGTAATAAATGTGAGTGATTCAGTATCCAATGTTCTCCTTATTCTGTGTGAGAACTTGCATCATGTATCTATAATCCACATGCATTGAAGAGCCTCAGAAGCTGAGAATCTCTTAACCCAAACTCCTAGTATCAGAAATASGTACAACAGCTTATTGCAGCTAAAAGGAGAAATGGCAAAAGGTTGCCTTGTATTTTTCCTCTAGGAATTCTGGCCTGCCCTCTGCGGCATTATCTGTMCAAATGTAGAGGGATTTAAACCCTTCATTGTTAGAAGCTACTTTTGTTTTCTGTAAGATAATCTGCCCTACAAAATTTTGTTGTGTCTACTGATTCTATTTTTAGAGTTTTTGTCATTCTTTGTTTTGCYTTCCTATTCCATATCACATGCAGGGTTTACATGTACATCTTTTCTTTTTCCTCACAATTGGGATTGTGGTGGGAAATCCATATCTCCTCAGCTGCTATTGGGAGTCTGTCATGTGGCTTAATAATTAATAATTCAGTAAATTACAGTTAGCAGAAGACATTCAACTGACTSAGGGAAAAGAACTGGTGACTATCATCTGTGTCAAGGAATTGTAGTTGGGCATAGATCTTATTTTTTATTGTTTAAAGGTTTGCAATCCATTGACTGTGACATTCTGAAAGAGCAGAAGCCATTCACTGGACAACTTTAACTATGTTGACAAAATATGGGGAAGCTTGGGTTTTTTCCTTAAATCCCATGAATGTCTAATAGCTGAAGTGTGACATTACTTCTCTGGAACTGTTCTASGGCTGTGCAAGGTTTTTCTTGCCTTAGATTTAGTCTTGCTTCCATGGCAGCTGCCTCCTTTTGAAAGCTTCTTCTGATACTTTTCTGGTGTGGTGCTGCTTCCTCTTTTTTAATGAAACAAAACATTACAGTCTTTTTTGCTATTTCAGAGTCTTCTTGGTAGCAATTTTAGCCTCTTTTGTTTTTGTTTTTGGGTTTTTTTTTTGTTTTGTTTTGTTTCTAGGATGCTTATATAGATGCTATATACTTACAAAATACATAATAGGATTAGCAACTTTTGTATCTAATTACCAAATCCTTGTGTAAAGAGAGCTGTCTCAGCATGGATTGTGACACAAAACATAAGCAGGGTTTTGAGCTGGACAGGGGATGTGCTGACCCATCCCTTCACAACTCCCCATGTACTACTGTAGTAAGCCAGGGCCTGGCTCTATTCTGCTCTTGCTGTGGTAACCCTCCCTTGGGGTTTAGCAGAAGTCAGGACAATTTACAGATGATGAGTGAAAAGCAAAGCCAAACCAAAACTAGATAATTTTTTTAGCAAAGTAAAACCAGAAGTTTTTTTGTTTCTGCAGAGAAGGGTGGAAAGCACCACACTCCCCTTGTCTTACTCAGCTTTGAMGCTTTTATGCTTTTAGCCACTGAAGTATGTCAGCCCATATTTTTTTTGTGTTGCACACAGACAATTTCATTTTCTTCTCGGAATTGTGGCCTTCCCTCCACAACAGTGTCTGTCCAAATGTGTGATGAGTTCTAGGATTTCATTGTAGGAAGGTATAAGAGAATCTGTCCTATTAAATTTATAAGAGAATCTGTCCTATTAAATTTAGCTGCACCTACTAATTATATTTTTGGAATTTTTGTCGTTCTTTTTTTTTGTTGTTGTTGTTCCTATTCCAAATCACATGCACATTTCACAATTAAACAGGGATCTTCTGGGGTTTCCAGGCTTTATACTCATCATGAGATCCAGATCAATCTGGATGCTTTGATAAATGTCAGTTCCCTGCAGATGCAGTGTCATCTGTTACCTGGGCTCCAGTGTTTTTCACAGACTCTCCTTAAATTTAACCTGCCTTGTTCCATTACTTTTGCTGTCTTTCTAAGTAAAATAATTAAAGTTGATTGCATGCAGTCTCTGAAAAAGGTTATAATGTCCCATTATTGTATACCAATACAAGTCCCTGCTTAACCTGAGAGCAGAAAATTACATACCTGACCAGTCTTTAGCCAGGCTGGAGTCTTTTCAGTGACCATGTGTATTTTTAGGAAGCCTAACAACCAAAATGAAATGAAAAACAATTTCTTGAGTCTGAATTGAGACCCTGGATGCAGGAGTAACAGGACTGCATGAGGAGATGTGATTTTTATTCTGTAGAGAAGAAAGAAAATTAAATTATTGTATTTTTGTTATCTATCCACTGAGGTATAAAGTTTCTGAGAGATTTGAGAAATCCTAATCTGTAGAACTTGCTGACATTTAATYACAAGTCTTATTATCTCTCTGTGTCTGTCTGTCATCTAAAATAACAAAAGGCATCCATCTAATATGTAAATCTGATCATGCAGGCATCTTGATGCTGGCTTATATTCCTATCTTTCTACAACACTTTATTTGATTAAAGGACCCCAGAGGCTATTGCAGTTGTTCTGGATTAACCTTATATTTCTTCCTGTTCCTTGTCTATTCTGTGTGAAGCTTTTTGAGTGGTTTAAATCTTCTAATTGCCCTAAACTAGTACTTTAATTTTTTTTTTACCTTGAAAATGTGGCTTCTTTAGGTACTCCAGTGTTGTAATTAGGGTAACATTCATTTTCATTCTCTGTGCTTTCAAGGTTGCAGTGTTGTACGCCACAGGAGATGATAAGGCCTGTAGAAGACAATTAGCTTCTTAAGGATTGCTTTAAGGAGCCCATGGAATTATGTGTATTGTAAAACAAGAAACTGGCAGTGTCACCAAAAGACTTTAAATAAAATGAAATCTGTCTTTCCTAGGTGTGGGAGGAGTACATGACAAAGGACAGTCGTTATCATAAAATAACAGCAAATAGGATAAAAGTGCTTACATTCTGAAGTATTCTTTACGCCAGTCTGCAGAGCAACTTGGCTGTAGGTAAAGAATTCATACTGAATCTGTTATTTGCAAGAACCATCCTAGCTACATCTGGTCTTCCCAGCTTTGTGAGTGTTTAAGCGTTAGAACAAGGGAATGTTACAATTTGTACAGTTTGTTTATTTTTTTTCCCTTCTGTGCCCCAGCACAGAGCAGCCAACAGCTTTGGCTCTTTCTGACTTCACCCTGAAATACACTTATTTCTACTTGACTCCAGTAAGACATTTGCTAACTGTTAATAGTTGTTAATGGTGTTACCTCCGGGAGATCCTGACAGCCCTTCGGGCCCACACACTTACCCCTGTGAGACAGAGAGGTAGGTGGGAATTTGATTACATCTTGGAGCTGGCAGTTCCATCAAGCCTTCCCTTGAGAGACCA
Organism: Alauda arvensis; assembly: GCA_902810485.1. Classification (NCBI taxonomy): domain Eukaryota; kingdom Metazoa; phylum Chordata; class Aves; order Passeriformes; family Alaudidae; genus Alauda; species Alauda arvensis. The sequence goes on along the minus strand of CADDXX010000055.1, from coordinate 1,409,587 downwards.
CACCTCTCCTTTTGTCAGAGCAGTCAGGTTTCCAGCCAGGTTTTGTCCTGTTCACTCTGCTAAAAATCCATTACATTAGTAAATAGGGGAAGATGGTTCCCTAGGACAAAGATTTTACTGGAGGCTGTGCTAATTGAGGATAGGCTTCCAMGTAATTCCCCCTGATTTTGCACTGAAGGTGTGTGTGACACGCTGCAAACTCTGAGGTGGCTGCCAAAGACCCCCGTTCTCTTGCTGTGTGTAAAACTGTACCGTGCAGTAGTTAAAAATATCAGTCTTCTCTGGGGTGTGTGGGGGGCAACTGTAGCACAAAGAAACCAGATAGTTTTTCCTAGAATRTAAGGTGGATTGCTARTTCTCAGGRTAGATGGCACCATGCACTGAGCACGAGTGAAAGAAAATTTTCTAGCTTAAACTACCTGAAAGAAGGCTGCTKCTTCTCCTCTTTAAGCACGTATTAAGTCATCCAGTATTAGTCAGTGTAAKTACGGAGGCTACAGAAGTAATTCCAGATAGCAAAGAGTGTTGAAATGTGCAATTTAAACTTAAAAATAAAACTATTTCAAATAGATTTTCCTGCAAGTTAAGGGAGCCCCAGTGTGTTTGTCAGTCGCCACAATCAGACACTGCTCTGCACTCAGGGCTTTTTTGGCCTCTCCTGCTTGCTTTCTCATACCACGTTGGCAAGCTGCAACAAGTGAAAACTCCACCCTTCCTACAGACTGGGGAGAATAAGATTTATAACCGACAACAGCTGGAGAGTAAAATCGGGGTTCCTCTGAAGGTGCTGGTTTTTCAGACAGGCACTGTGTGCAGCTGAGAAAGGGGCGGGATCCTTTTCAAGTAGGTTAGTTGTGATTTGCTGAAGTGGTAGACTTTTCCCCTCAAAACCCCAGCCCTCTCTCTCTCTCTTTCTTTTTTTTTTTTTTTTTTTTTTTTTTTTTTTTTTTTTTTTTTCCCTTCTGAGAGAGAGAGAGAGAGAGGGAGAGAAGTTGACTTGCGGCTGCATCTCAGCGCGCACATCAGCGTTAATCTGGTCCCCCAGAGCCTCGCCTGGCACCATGAGTTCGGAAGCCGATGAGCCCAAGGAAGGTACGGTTTTTAACTACGGATTTTCGCAGGAGAGGAAATACGCTGCTTCTCCGAGCATGGAGGAGAGTTTCTGCTCTCTTCAGCTTTCTGGTATTCAGAGGGGAGGGGAAAAGGCCCTTGCAAAACTGTTGGAAGTCCTGCCGATTTTGCAGGATAAACGAAGTGACCGAAATGTTGGCGCCCAGGGATATCTGTCTGTCTCGGCAGTGGTAATTTACCTACACGTGGAGTACAGATAAGTACTCTTACTTATGGAAGAAACAGTGTTTCAAAACACTGGTAGTCAAAATGTCGAAAGAGGAAGATTTCGTTCATTTGGAAGCACTGTATTTTTCAGCAAAAGAGGAAGTTGCATGGGGGAGAAGTGAAAGGTCATTATTTTGGGAATGAGGTTGATGCCGCTTAGTTCCCTGCAGATGAGTGTTCGTATGTGTGCCTGTGGCATGTGTGTGTGTGTTAAAACAGAGGAGTGTGCCAAAGCTACAGCGTGCTGCCGCTTCTGGAGTGGAACGTGTGGAGGGGCTGGAAGTGTTCCAACAAAAATGCAATTATTCCCTGGTGTTGATCAGGAGGGGGTTGTGAGAGGGATTCGGACAGTGGGGAGCAAGCAGGGGAGGAGGAGGGCAATTTCCTGAAAGTGCCTATATACAAAAGAGCATTTATATAGATGAGAGAACAGGGCACTGGTAGGGTTGTGTGCTGGATTTCTCAGAATAGAATTGATGTCTCAGTCCTTAGGGAGACTTGAACATACAGAGATCCAGTATGGCTGAGAGAAACAACTTTTTAAAAAACCCCAACAGAAAAGCAAGCAGTAAGGCGACTTCAGTGTTTTGTATTTCGTGAAAACAAGAACTTTTCGGTATGTTTCAGGTGGTTTTCCCCTCACAGTACAACTTCCTTCACTTGAATATAACATTGCAAAGGACTTCTGTTTGTTTACTTGCTTAAAAGAGGATTCTGTTGATTTGCAAAAAAGTCTGCTTGTACTGAATCAAAATTAATGCTAATAATGATGATAGAACCTGGCAAGTAGTGGAGCCCAATAGCCTCTGTTTTGATAAGAATAATCCTTATATTTATTTTTATTCTTGTCAAATGAACCGCTGAATCAAAAGGCAGCTTGCCTTTGATTTTTCTTTTTTTTTCTCAAGAAGATTGTGTAGGACAGATGTATTGAAAAGAAGAAAAAAATTATTTCTCTATAGAAACTTTGCAAAAGAGAATATGTGAACATTCTCACTCAGTTTTATAGCAGGAGAGATCTGTTTGCATGCTCTAGCAGGAAAGATCCTCTGGTTTCATACTGGAAACTCCAGACAGTTTTACTAAGCTGACTATATTTGAAATGTAGATTTTATTGTTTGAAGAAATGTCTCACCTTCTTACATTACTCTGATTCTTAAAATCAAATAGGTTTGCCTTTCTGTGCATTTCTTCACAAACAATTTGAGGTGCTAGGATTTTCATGCTGAAAAAAAGCATTTGAAGCAGGTGTCTCAGACATAAAAAAAAAGAAAGGGTAGCTTTTTGATTAGTTATTTTTGACTTGGTGAATATTTGGGGTTTGCTGTTCTTTTTTCTTAATGTGTTGGAATGGAAAATGAAACAGTAACCACTGTGGGAAGATGAGGTGCAGATGTCACTGAGAAGGTTCTTCAGTCAGTATGTGAATGTATCCCTGGTAATATATTCACATCTTTAAAAGAACAAATTAGAAAATGCATGAAAGAAGTGCATGTGTGAATAAAAGCTGGGGTTAACAGGTAAAAATGCAGAATTGCAGTTTTTACACTACTTTGCCTAGCCTGACTGAACATTTATGGAAGCATAAAATACTGAAAAATGAAGTCAAATACCTGGGTMTTTGTAGTGATCCATTCTATGTGGCTTAAAATAGAATTTTTCAACTACCAAGTTTCAACTTTCTGTTTCATGAAGAAACTATGTTTCTTGCATAAAGAAAATGGATGCTTCACAAATTCAGACTGAATGTGGGGCTCAGTCTTTTGACACTGAGGATATATAATTTTTAAAGTGGTTTACCAAAGGGGAGGTTGTTGATTTTTGCTTTGGGCACAAGACTAAAGGTCACTCTAAAAAAGAAATTCTGATTTACCCACAAACTATATGGTCCACCCAGGGATTAGGAGGTAAAGACCTGTGACTGATTATTAAATGAGGATACATTTGGACAGTTATAGAATAGGTATTTTACCAAATTCTGTACATTTCAAGGCCAAAGATGGTGATGAAGGGTATAGTGGCTAATCTGCTACAAGCTAAAGAGTGAGAGGACAAGGTTACGTGGAAAATGTTGGTTTAATGATGTTTGTAAGCATAGGCAGATTTTTTTTTTTCCTTGATGCAGAGATGCTCAAATGCCCAGGAGCTAGTAAAGGGGTCTGTGAAGGGCTCTGAAGTTTGGTTGCAGCTTCCAGGCGTGACTTCCAGACCATGTGTTGGAAGATGAGCCTCAGTCAAAAGGAGAGTTGAGGGTGCAGTAATAACATTGAACATTGTGTATGCTCTGCCAGTGATCTGATGCTGAAGTGAGCAATACTTCTCTTTCAGCTACTTTAGGACTTGCAGTAATTGGAGAACTTTGGGTTGTTTATAAAAAGTAGATTTAGTGTGGATTATTTTTAAAAATCTACATAACAGGATTGTACGCTTTACTATTGGAAAAATGAACTGTTACCCACTGTTATAATGAAACCCAAAATCAAGATCCATTTTGAATGGCAAACTCCTAATGGTTTTCTTTTTGTAATTAATCAAATAAAGGTTGATCTCAAGTAAAATCTGATTTTTTAAACAGGAACAGAGAAAAAAAGACAATGCTAGAAGACAGGCATTACCTCACTATATATTAYACTAATTGCTGGATATAGGAWATGCAGTAGTGTATGGGGGGTTCTCAGCTTCTGCCTTTGATGTCTTCATGGTCCATATTAGAATAGTAAGATGAAACAGGCTTTTTTTCCTCCCACCATGCTGCTCAGTAACTTCAGCACAATCTTTGTATTTGTCTGTATCCCACAATGCTGTGGTAAACATGTGCATGTGTCTGTATGGCATCAATCTGTATTGCATTTACAGATTCCAACAACTGTCACGATATAAATAACCCTGTCACACTTTCTTCTTTTCATTGCTTTTGCCCCAGATGAAACAAAGTGTATGTTAAAGTCCATAAGAAGACTGTAGCATTTAACTGCATGGCATATTTTCATTCTGATGTTGATTGGTGGTGTGTCACCTACCATGGAAGGTACCAAATAGTTTCAGACTTTGATTTGGCTGAAGTCCTTTTTGATATCAGAAGGGAATGTTATTAGTGCTGTTGTGTTAAAACTATGTATCATGAGTGCACCTTTTAAAATTCATGGCAATACCAATCAAAATTATTGTGGTGTGAATGCATTTCTTCAGTAGAGGGAAATGGTAATTTATGTGAAGAAAGAACTTCATCTTCATTCTACACATTTTATGCAGTATATTTAAAAAATAACAGAGGAGAAGTCTCATATCTCAAAGGAAAAGTGAAATTAAAGATATCAGAGTAAATGTAATACATAGCCTGTAAAAYAATGGATATTGTGTTACAAACTTGGACACAAGTGAGAGCCTGCATTGCACCTTTTTCATACTTAGTTTTGAATACAATATTTCAGGAGAGAGAGGGAGATCACTGCATTCCTACAAGTGCTTGGAGATTTTTTTTTAGACATGATTAGCATTTTTTTAATCCAAATGAGATTACTGAAGAATGAGCTCACCTGTTTTATTCTTTTTAGAGCTCAGAACAACACAGRGGTTATAAAATCATAGAGCAGTCACTGTTTCAAGTTAGTACTCCCTCCTATAAGTAGTCCTGGGTTKGCTTTGACATTTTGCAGTCACCTCTCATATGTGAATGTTTTTCCAAGCTGGAATTGTGTTCAGTTAGACAACAAATCAACTGCTSTTGTGCTCCTACAGTCCACTTACTCCATCTACAACATTGATGGGGCTCTGTAATGTATCATTCTCCATCCCAGTAACTCCAAAACCAGCATTTGTTAGAACCTATTTTTTATTTTATGACAGTGAATGGCGAAATCCAAACTGTAGTAGTAGAGCACAGAATTAGTACTTAACCCCACATATTTGACTCACCTTCTGCTCTCACCCCAAAGACTAAAAAAAGTGGGCTTCCTTTGTTTCACCTGCTCTTTGCTTACTCTCCCTTGTCAAAACAAAAATAAAACATTAAGGCCAGTGAAACAGGGGCCTTTTATTGTAGTAGTCTGGACAGTTCAGAAGCAGAAGAATAATCTGGCCCCAGTGGATGTGTTAGAGATTTCTTGATTAGTCAGTTTGAGAAATTTTTTTTATCTCACCAATAACCTTCTGACTGCTGGTGAAGAGAATAAAAAGATTGTTGGCTATGCTTCTCATGTACACAGCTTTGTAAATCATAGCAGTGCTTGACAGTTTGGCATTTTGTTCAATCTCTTCTACAGTTAATTAGAATTATTAATAGGACAGGGTTATACAAAAAAAAAAGTATCCCTCTAGTACAGGAAAGAAGGAAAAAAAATAAAATAAGCTTATGACAGTTTAGAAAGTATTATTACTATCCAGGTGCCATAAAACTGTATCACATATGCATGAAGAAAGCATTGCCAGAGGTACAAATACCAGGGCAAAAGGAAAATCAAAAAGGTAAAACCTTAATGAAGAAGAAGCAATGGGAAATTTTGGGGGAGAAAGAGTACAGTACACAGGCATCTTGGAACTTCTGGATTTTTTTTATAATTTTTTTGTTTGTTTTTGGTGGCTTGTTTGTTTAGTGCAGTTTAGTGTAGTTCAGGCAACAGTACTTTTAATGAAGCAAGATGCGGGAAATAAAGGGCTGTGAGGACAAAAGCTGCCATGGTTTGTAGCACAGCTGCTGTGGCTTCACTGAGATGCAGGCCCTTGAATCTATCAATAAGAGCACTGACTTCAGGCTGTTAAGCCATAAGAATCTGTAAGAAGCTCTGTACCTCTCCCCTTCAAAACTGAAAGAATGGTTGTTTTTATTTTCCTGACCATGTCAGGGTCATCTTTGAGATAACCTGTTTGTGAGTGGATCAGATGGCCACTCTGATTGCTTTTCCTACAGGCTCAGAATTTAATTAGTTGAACTCGTGTTTTTTTGTTGTACAACACATTTGGAAGTCCATATGCAGTAGTTGTTTTCTGCAGGACATTTTGTACCTCATGTATTTATTAATCTGTGCAGCTGGATCAAATGAGGAAGCTAGGTGGTAATTTGAGCACGGGTCATGGGATAAACATGGGCTGTAGCTGATAGATTACTTCAGAGAATCACTGAAACTTAACAGGTTAATAATTTAGCTGTGATTTTAGGGTTGAATGCTAGATTGCTTTGAGAAAATTCCATTAATATAATTATACTTATGCAATCAAATCTTTTAATCCAAAATGAATTGCAAGCTTCGCATGCTTAGTTTCAAATAAGATACAGTCCCTTGAGCTATCTAGTTGATAGAGAGAATCATAGATTAACTGAGGCTTTAGGGAATTTCTGGAGGTCACTGGGCAAAGCCTTCCACTGGAGGCAGAGCCAGCTTTAAAGTTGGATCCAAATTCAAAGTTAGATGAGGTTGCTCAGGCTTTTTCCGGTTGCACCGATACACTGTCTTTGAGAGTGGTGGTACCACTACTTCTCTAGCAACCACTTCTCTAGTACTTCAGTGTTTGGCCACGCTTGCTGTGAAGGTGGTCACTCCAAATGAGACTTCCCCTTAATGCTGTTTGTGTCTCTTGCCCTCTTCTCTTTTGCTGTGCATCCTCAAAAACAGCCTGGCTCTGTCTACTCCATAACTATTCAGTAACAAATCACACATGTTGGTAAGGATCACTTTTATTTTCGTCAAACAGCACTCCGAACAGATCTTTAGTGTCAGGTGCTCCATGTGACAGCATGGAGCCCAATACTGTTCACAGTATTCCACATAAGGGAAGAAAGCACTTTGGTTTCAAGTTCTATGAGTACCTTTTCATCTTCTGAAATTGTCTGTTGTACTGGAGTCTTGGTTTCCCAGTCTTCCTTTCATTTATCTGTTGATGATAGCATTTGCTATATTATAGTACTTTACATCTATGGGTTGTTTTCCTTGGGGACTTTGCAAACAATGGACTGCCACAAAGAAGACAGAGGTTAGAAACCAGGAGCAAAAGTCAGCGAGTCTCTGCAGAATCGAAAGAAGTATCTGGGTAAGGGAAGGACCTTGCACATACATTTGATAAATCTGTATTCTTTACCAGTACTACTTCCAAGTGTAGTAACAGGCTAAATGAATTGCTTCTGAGAATAGAATGTTTTGTTATACATTAGCCAGGAGTAGGTTAAGGAAAATGTAACACTGAAAAACTAATTGTAATTTGCAGTTCTTAATCCAAAAAGGCACATAATTTATTTTATCAGTATCAATTTATCATTTGGTCAAAACATCCCATTAAATATTACAATTTGAGAAGAGTTCTTAAATGCTGCTTTTTGAGAAGTGAAATCCATGCCCTCTCCTCTCAGTCATTTAGTGTCCCTCTAATAACAAATAAAGCAAATGAAAACCATGTTGCAGGTGTTTTTTCAAACTTCTAGAATGATTTTTGCTACAATTAAATTACAAAATGTAGTAAAAGGAGTGTTTCATAAAGAGATATGAAAGATTCTTATGCTATTTCATTAAACAATTTCTGGTTTTCATTTTTCCATGCTCAGTAGAAGTAGGCTAAAGTAGTTTAATCCATTTCATAATGGCTTTAAATTAAAATTTACTGTTTTTTCAAATTTTAAGATTCTTTTTTCATGTTTGCATATTGGTTAGATACTTCACAGATGCAGTTGTATCCAGCAGTAGTACTGTTACTAGTAGCAATTGCTGTTTATGGGTTTGTAAGAAATTTGAGTGCTTAAACTGGCTGTTCTGCATTAATGAGCAGCACCAATCTGAACAATAGTCTTATACATATTGACACCAAGGTATTTTTTTATGGTGGAAAATCTGAAAGTTACAGATGTTCATGTTTTCTTGGTTTGCATAATTGTATTTGATTAGTTGCTTTTGTTTTTTAATGGTAGGTGTACACTTCCTGTTTTGTGGATGCACCTCTGTCATGACTAGGGAACAGGATAAGCAGTGGGATTAGCAATAAAATGCAGCTGCCAAAAACGTGATTGTTTCAACCATTGTATCAACAAAAGCACAAGACTTAAATCTCTTGTCATTTGGAGACAGTCTTATTTCGAGGGAGAAGGAGAGAAACTGAGAGACTTGTTCTTTGAGATAGTCATTCTATATTCGTAACTTTCGGATGTTTTCTCACATATTTTGTTCTTATTCCTAAGATTCCCTGCCTGTGTTGGGTCGTGATTTGACTCAGTTTCATCAGTAAATTCCCTGTCCCAGTTCTGGTGTGGGGTTCTTTTCTAGTGCTTGACTGGCAGGCAGTGAGAAGTAGTGAGCTTACATCTCTGGGTGGCTGTTGGATTCAGTTTGGAGAACTTGGGATTCAGAATCTTCTCCACAGAACTGTTTCAGCAGAAGCAATACCGAGGATTACACACCGTGTAAACTCATCTCATTTTCCCTACCTTTTGCAGAATTTAGTACCAGTGTTTGTAACTTTGCTGATTAGTAGTGAAAGATCAGATAGTCTGTTTTGCATAGCAGTAGGGGAAACCTACATTTCAGTTTGACAGATAATATACAAATGTCAGAGTGTCTGCAAAGAGTCCTGTTCCTGCTGGCAGTTTGCAGTAGTGAGAATAAATATCAGTAAAGTGGAAATAAGCACCTCATTTATTTGAGAGCAGTTATACTTGAGAAAGGTTTGAAATCTGAAATTCCAGGGACATACTCTGAGATGACTTTATGTATCTATAAAGGCCAGTAATTTCAAATTTCTCTAAGGCATTGCTAGCTGCCCTGTGATTTCAGTGGATCTCTAAGAATTTCCCTCAAGTCTCTATCCCAAAATATTTACATTCATACAAGAATTAATAAAGAACTGACTTAGTGCATGCACAGACAAGCATCCACTTAATTAAATTCAAAGAGGTGTGGAGAAAACTTTGGAAAATGCAGAAACTCCATTGTTTTAAAACCTGAGGCTTTCATGGGGAATCGTTTTGCTTTTGCTATGTCCACTTTGCAAAACTGTTCTACAAGATAACTTTATTTACAAAGAATAAAATTTTGGTTTAATATTAAAAGAAGTGAGCAGATGACACTGGCAAATATTTCAGCTACTGATTCCAAGGGCTGTTTCTTACTACTTGCAGATAAGAAAATGAATAGATGTTTCTGTTCATTTAAAAATATTCATTTTAAAAACATTCAGTGAGAAATAGTGACGTATAGTTTACTTTAGGAACTTGAAACCATGAATCATAAATCTGAGCATCTATGAACAGAAATGGTGGTTACTTCAGGAAGAAGTAGGAATAAAGTTTGACTCTGGTGTTTTGTAGTAAGATGTCCTCATTAGGCTCACAGCCTTGTCCTCAATGCTGGAAATTAGAGATTTAAGTTCTGTGATGCAAGACATTGCATCCTAGATGTATATTTAAACTCACCTTTCTTTGCAACAAGCAGTTGGTACCTAAATCAGTAACTTGCAGTTAAGTGTTGATCCCTTTGTTGYTGTTGTTACCTGATGCCATGCAGCTGGGGAGGAGAGGACAGCAGTTTGGTGGGGAAAAGAGAAAGTTTCGATATTTTTATTTCAGTGCAAATATTTGAAATTTAGATTGATGGTGTTTCTATTCACCATTTGAGGGCTTTCCTTCTCCAGGTTCAAATTTGCACTCCTTCTTACTATGGGTAATAATCTTGGAAATCTGAAGGTACAGCAACCTTTCTTGCTAATGTACRTCCTTTCACAGCTGATCAGTGCTGTCCATCACTTAGTTGAAAATGTCATTTGATGCCAGTGCAAAGTAAAGATGCTAAATGGTCAAATTCAGCAGCAGTCAACAGCTGTAAAAAACAGTGCCGTCAAGTCTCATGGTTTGCTCCAAGAAGAGAATTACAAAGTGATGCAGGTGTTATAAATTGCAGAAGAGTTGAGGCTGAAACCTCTGGAGGCTGTCCAGTTTTTAGTCAGTAACTATACTTGGAACCTTTAAAAATAAGTAGTATTACTACTGGTTTGCTGGATAGCAAAGTTCTGGATCCAAATAATACTGCTTCCTGATGTAAAACAGAATGACAGTATCAGACATAATATTTAACCAAAGATTCAGTTTTACAGAAGATTAAGTTGCTAACGATATTGAAGACCTAATTTTTCTCTTTTGTTTTATATTCTACTAGAACTTAAAGACATTAGTGAAAGCAAAACCAAACTTTTAAGATAAATGGGGAGGTGGATTGGTGTTCTGACAGCCTTAATTTATGTTTGAGGGTTTGGGTGTTGTTAAGTCAAATATTTTAAAGGTAGGCTTGGGTGGCACTGGTGGAGACAAAGAGGAGTCAAAGCAAAGCCTTGAAAGATGAACTGTGTGCTTGGGTCTTGGAGAGCTGTTCTGGTCTGACAGCGAGGGAGAAATGAAGAAGGGAAAGGACTCAACCTCTTGTTTCAAGACTGGATGTTTGGATAAAGGTTGTGGTAGCATGGATACAGAAGAAACAGGCTGTAGCTACTGAATAATGGGAAAAGAACTTAAAACTCAGAGATTGATTTATTTTACTGCTTGTGGAAGAGGAAAGTAAACATGTTAGGTGTGTAGAGAAAATGACCATTTCAGCCACTAAGTGTAGTCTTCCATAATCATGGAAGCTACCATGAGTGACTGGTATGAAAGGTAGGCAAAGCAAGTGTTCTCTGTACAGACATGCATTTAATGCCATAAAATTTATCCTTTGTGCTACAAAACAGGAAAAATTATAGTAAAAAATTAGAAACTGAAAGAGATGAAGGGTGTCATTAGTGTATTAGGCCTAAAGAAAGCCGCTTTCTGATAATTAAAATTCTTAGATGGGATATTTTCTTGTGTTTTATAATCTACATTTCAATGGTGATGGAAATATATAAATTAGAAAAGAATATACCAACCAGACACCTGAGAATCAGACAACTGAAAGCCCTGAGAATCACTACTAGATTTTATGTAGCTGGCCTGTAGCTGTGGCAGTCTTCAGTGCCTCAGAAGTTAGTTTTATATATATATATCTGTATGTATTTATACACACACACATAAAGKGAATGGTAGCAATCCAGCCTACTTTAAGCATTAAAAAGAAGGACAGATACCAAGGGATTCCCATCCTCTCTGGAAGAAAGAAACTGTGTAGCTACAGCTCAACAGGGAGAAGAACAGAGAACCAGAACTAGAAATACAGGAAAAACATTATTAACTAGTTTCAAAGACATTGTGAGATCCCTCACAAACTTCTGTGTCATTTGAACTCTCTGAAGCCTCTGCTTTGACTTCCTTTACATGTGATTCAAAAACATGCCCTTTGCATTTTGATGGCCAGGCTGTGACATTTGCCTTATGACTGAGTTCCCTATCCCTATCATGCTAGGTTGGCATCTCGTCTGCACCTTCAGTTCATAGTATTTTTGCAACATATATCTTAATCTTAAATTCTGCCCTTGCCCCCATGTCAAATTTAATTTTCTCCARTGGATTCCAAGTTCTCCAGAGCTGCTGGCCTGTGAGGTTTTCCTTCTGAGTTTAAGCCAGGAACTCTTTTTTTATATGTATGCAGTTCTTGTGCCTACAGCTAAATGTTTTGGGGGTTTATTTTTTGTGAGAAAACATTCTTTTTGCCAGAATGGTTGCAAGAGCAATTAGGTATGATGTTTTTAAATTTCAAATTTTGGGTGTCACTTGGCTTAGAGAGCTTGGCACTGTCACCTTGCTGCAGTTTGTATGTGTTTCTAAGGCTGGACAAAATCTAGAGTACCTGCATTGCATTTGATTGATTGGAAGGAATGACATAAGATACCCTTTATTTCCTGTGAAAAGATTTGTCAGTATTATAGTTCACTGTGCATGGACACCTGGTAGATACAGAGGAACCTGATACAGCCATGAAAAGGCCAACAGCTGAAATACACAGGCTGTGTATTTGACAGCACTGCACCAGTTGTTACATTCCAACAAGGACAACAAATGGTGGCAGAGGACTGAAATACCAAATTAGGTTCATGACACTGCTCTGTGTGACTGTAATTTTCTTGGTTTAATATCCAGCGTATTCTGAAATATTCTGAGAGCAGTCATCAGAAGTTAATCTGATATTTTTTTTCTCCTTTTTAAAGCAACACTGCTATTAAAATACTTGCAGAGGTCTGGGGGGAAATGGCTTTTAGGAGGCTTTTTGAAATTTCTAAATCAGCTACAGTATATGTATCATGTGATGCACAGGCTGTGGGAAGCACAAGCATGTAAAACCAGAATAACTTGTTGGCACTGACTGCTCCCATGGGACTGCAAAACTCTGCAACATTCTTATTGGAAATAGCATCATTCCTTGCTACTCTCTCCAGCCTTAACCTTCAGGTACATTTTTTGGCAATTCTTCTCACTTGTCAACCAAAAAAGTATTTTGTTTTCTGGGTTTTTTAATGCTCACTTTCAGTATGAGTRTGCAGATCAGACATAGTCTGTATTTTCAAAAATGCTTCATTAACGATATTTTTTTCTGAAATTGCTTGATTAATTGTTGCTCTGGAGTGACTTGCAGCCTCACAGCTCACTTCCAAATCCAGTAAGACTGCTCATGCAATATTTGCCATGCATAAGGCTTGGCTTCAGAAGAGGTGTTTTTCCTTTTGAAGATCCTCCAATGCGAATGCTAGAACTAGTGCACATTGCTTGAATAATTAACATTCTCATCATATGCTCAGTTAGTAACAATTATGGCAGGACAGAATTTAGTACAATTTACCTGTAGGAAAACTGTAGGCAAATGCTACTCATGAAAGAATGCTTTGTATGCATTGAAAGTTATAGTTTAAACTGTTTTCTAGTTAAAATTGGTATTCATATATAAATCACTCTTTTTAAACACAAGGTGCCAAGTAAAATATTTGATTTTCCCATAACGACCTTGTGTATATGAATTAAGAAAATAGAGGTGCACGTGAAAGAAGCAAGTACTGTACAGGCCCCTTGTCTGAAGGGTTTTTTATTYTTTTCATTCCTCCTTTCTGCACTTAGCCATTTGCTCTCAGGGTTTTCCACTGCCTGATGGTGCTTGCCCAACCTCTGTGCCCTGCTGACAATAAACTCTGTGGCCGTCCTGGTCTCTCTCTTCCCACTGCTGCCCTCAGCCACCTGTGAAATTGCAGTCCCAGTGTCTGAGGTTGAAGAGTGAAAGCTCTGAGAGTGCTCCTGGTCTTGAATGTCTGGTAGAAGTCTCAGTTTTCATTGGCTTTTGAAAAGCCAGTGAGTGAACAAATGYTTGTGAATATGGAGACTGGCCAGTAAGCTGAAGTGGCCATTTGGGAACTGCTGTATTTTTGGAAGGAATTCTAGAAGAATTTTGGAAAGGATTGTAAGGATTTTAGCATACCTTTCACCCAGGAAACTTTGAAGCACTGAGATAAGAATCAAAGCACTGACTTTCCTCTTAAAATAGAAAAAAGAAAACAGCATTAAAAACCTTTTTTAAACTGTGACTCACTCAAATGGTTATTAAGAAGGAGCTATATATATAATTTGGCAGCTAGAAAAATCAACTTACCTTGTTCATATCTCAAGAATTCATAGTCTGTATCCTACCACTCATGCTTTTTAATCATATTGTCATGTAATAAGTATATTGTGAAAATTGTTGGAGGTAATCTGGTAACAGGTTAACTATTTCTGCCTATTTTTTACTTCCGGACTTGTTTGTTCATTGATACTAACTCTGGTAGTTTATCACCATTGGAGCTTTACCTTATTTGAAGTCATGTCATACATGAATTCATATATTTATATGCTTCTGGGGTGTTTTGGCTTTTTCTGTTTCTAGYATGTATCATTCCTTGAAAACAAGGGTAGACCTGTGAAGACCCAGAAAGCAGAAGCCAAAAAAAAATATTACTAAATCAGTAATTCTTTTATGCCTTCATATCTAGGCAATCTCATGATTTTGGAGATGCATGACTCATGGTCACATACACTCAGAGAGCATAATGCTAATTCCACTTCATTTCAAGTTGCCTCCCTCCAGGGAAATGGTGCTCTTTTACTACAGGAGTCTGACTGAACATGCAGTTTGTATGGCATGTGTAGGCTTTTAGCTGTAGTTCTCACACACAGTCTGTAGAGAGGCAAACACACACATCCACACAGAATTCCCAGCAGGAAGTCCATTCCCTCATATCTCAATGCGAGAGTCTTTTAAATGCTGTCTGAAGCCCTCAGTCAGTGCTGCCTCTTAACTTATCTCTCAAGCCCATGTCAGTGTTTTTCTTCCCAAAAACCCTCATCATTATTGGGCCTTACCCATGCAGCACGTGATGTGCCAGGCACTAAAATGAGAACTGGGTCTCAGGGAGCAGTGTTCCACAGTCATATTTTCTCTTCCTTTGGGACTGTTCTATCACAGTGAGTCTCAGAAAACTCAGCTCTTGACTTGACCATGGAATTTATGATGGTTCACTGTAATTTCTTGCTAGATGCCTTTTTGTTTTCTGCTCCTTCATTATGAGAAGTTTAAAAATACTCTGTGACTCAAGCATTCATTGTCAATGTACATGAGATTGCATACTCACTCAGCTGCAAGTGATCTTGAATCTACTGTAGACTGTTGTCTTGTGGAAAAAAAAAGTTATTTTTGCTATTTCCAAATACAACTTTTTTTTTTTTTTTAATTTAAATAAAGTTGAGACATAGAGTGTGTGGTAACAGTGTAATAGTAATTTGCCACAGTACGGAGGGAGGTGTGCTAGCTTCCATGTGAGGGAAAAGTCAGCATTGCAGCCATAAGTAGGAGCCGCCTTGTATTTGTATAGCAGTCTCCTGAGAATCTATTAACCATAACCATAACTATTAATCTATTAATTACAAATTTTCACTGAAAGTTTACACTTCCAGCACAGTATAAAGAAAGCATAGGTATGATAAAGTATTTTGGGAAAAACACAACCAGAATGCTACATTCCAGTATGTATTAATTTTAATACACAAAATACCATGTTAAACACAAATAATGTGTACTTGGCTATGAAAATCAAAAAGTTTCATAATCACTAAGCTCACAGCTTTCACAGGAGGCTGTCTCTAGCACCTTGTTTGCTCATTTAAATAATAAATTAGGAAATTCAGCAGATGTCTGCATTATTTCCAAGACTGATGTGAATTTCGAAGTAATAGAAGCAGGATTTCCTCTGAAAGCCTTTCCTCTTGGACTACTTTCGTCTGTGGAGGTGTGGCTTTACTGTACATAACCATGCTTGTTTGTGCAGAAAATGACGTTCCATTTATCTCAAATGGGTATTTTTTTATGATAACCTTTTAAAAAAATAAAGTATAAAACTGCAGAGGAAATAAATTGGGAGTTACAAAGAGCAGTCATGAGGTAAACCAAACTGTGAGATGCTTAAAATTAGTGGGATTATCCCGCAGGTCACCAGAGAAATGACACTATTTCAGTTTTAAGTGGAAGGATGTAACCTGTCAACACAAAAGGTGTGGTCAGACATCCAGGCCAGCTACTGTAATCAGTTTCAAAAGGTGATTACCTACAGTCATCTCTAAGTAGTTGCACAAATATGCTCATATTTTCAGGTGCTTTTTTGTGAAATTGCAGTTGGAAGTTTGAAAGGGGGTGCCCTGCAGCCCTCAGTTGGGAGCACTGCTGTCCCCAGCACAACCTGTGAGTCAGGCATCTCTGAAACATTGAGCATCTCCACCTGCAGATACCAGGTTAATGTTTTAACCTCTTCTGGACATGTCACCTGTCCTCTCGAGTTGCAGGACCTTTCTTCTGCCTGCCTATCTGTGAATTGTTCCAGTTGTCAGTTGGCAGGAACAGCCCTCAGTGTTGCACTGCTTGCTCAGCGCTGCAATTTCCTTTCAGCTCTCTCTTCGAGGAAGTGAAACCACTGAGATGTATTTTTGCATTTTGAGATGCCAAAGCAAAATGAAGCACTGCAGGCAGGAGAGAAAGGTAGCTGAGAAGAGCTGCCCTTACAGCAAGGAGGAAAACCCCATATTTGCTCTGTGATAGCTTCTGACAATGGTTCAAAGCACACGATAAAGTGTGTGCTGGATTTACCAGAATAAATACGCCACAGGCCAGTCTTCACCTTGGGTATTTTGCTTCTCTTTCTTCTGTCAGCAGTAAAAACTGCAATTACATGAGATGAACAAGTAAGTAATAGTTTTCTGGTTATTTAAGGAAGTATGTGTTCATTCTGAAGAAGCTCTATAACCTTACTGTTTAAACTGAGTTTTATTCAAGCCGTGAAACACATTTTAAGTCTTTCTGTCATTGGTAAGGAGGAAAAATTCTGATAACAAACTACGAAGAGTTGCAAGTTCCTTTTATGGATTGACTGAAATACTGAAGTATGAAATTTACATATTTAGCAATTAAATTAGAACCCATGTAACAGCACAGGGAAATGAAGCTAACTTCTGGTGTATTATAACAAAGTAGATAGAAAGTGTAAGCCATGCTGCATAGCCCCAAAACTTGGACAGATGTTACAAAAATACCATTAGTTCAGCAGCTTTTGGAATGGAGCAATTCCTGTTTTGGTTAGCAAAGGTAACCACATATTGAGATGTACTTTGTGAAATGTAACATTAGGTATGTACATAATATAAGAGGAAATTTTTTTTTTGTTGAAAACCTGTAAAATAATTAGCATATTGCCATGTTTTCAGTTTCTTGTAATTGATACTTTGCAGGTTATGGTATTAGAACTGTATCTCAGTGTTTGCATGACTTTCTGGAGACAGGTTATATGGATTTAGAAATACAGAGTTGTTCAGGCTGCAATTACAGTGGAGTTTTCAGTGTGATAATATTTTATAAGAAAGCCTACAGCATCCTGGGAAAGAATGCTTAAAAATACAGATATATTGTATCATGTAAGTTTTTTTCTGCAAATTTTTGGAAGACAACATTGAAACAGTAACTGCTATTAGTAGGACCATCTATATTCATGTGGAGTGTCAGAAAGAAGACATCATGAGCATTAATAAGAAGGCTTTAGGCAATAAAAGTTATGAAATAACAATTGATATTCCTGTTTTGGAAGGGAAAGAAAGATATCATTCATCGGTAGGTCTTTGTAAAACATTAGCTGTTGAGTTCTAATATTTGACCACCCTTTGGAAAACTTATATAATAGTAACCATTGCAGTTTTAGCTTTAAAAACACAGAAAGCAAATCAAATATTTTCAATTCAAAATGACTGCTCAGCATCTTTAATGTCTTCCTGTATCTTCGTGGTTAAGAAGTGTGTCTGTCTTGTGATCTTTAGTGCTTTGCCCAAGATAGTTAACAAGGGGTTCTTTGGTTTTTGAGTGTCTCTTGTAGTAAAGATTTTTAAAAATGCGCTCAGGCGCTTCATGCTTCAAAACAAAATACTGATATGCCTGACAAACAAACCTGCTTGAAGGTTTATGAGATGATAAAAAAAAGAGCTTGTTATTAAGTTTCTCAAAGATACCCTTGAATTAAAAATACAGATTTGTGTTTCATGTCCTGAAGGACAAGTTTCTTCTATTTGCTGGAACCCCTGCGGCACCCTGCATCTGAACACACCCAGCTGCCCACATACCAGCAGTTAAGAGGAAACCTTTTCCAAACTCAGGGACTCACTGTCTGACATCTGCAGAGTTGATGTTTTCATTAAAAGGAAAAAAAAAAATTTCCAGCCCCTGTGTTTGTTAAGCAAACCTTTCATATGTATGGTAAATGTAAACAGATGCAGTCTTCCTTCTCCTGTCTGAGACACCAGGAGAGCTGCAGCACAAAGGCAGCCGTTTCCCAGAGAATTCTCTCTGAAAACACCAACTCACGTGTGTCTTTAATGGGGAGAGTGTTGCCAAGGGAATGCACTTTAAAAAACTGTTCCTGACCACACATGACAACATTTCACAAGCCAGTTTCTGAAGGAGTTTGGGGTCTTTTAAGTGTCTGGACAAGAGTACAAAAGTCATTGGGTGTATTAGTGCAATCAGACATAGTTTTAGAGTGGAAATGTGGTCTAGGATCCACTTAATTGGACAAAGAAAGATACTTTAAAAGGTTATGCTCACAATTGTTATGACAATCCCCAGAAAGTAAATGTTTTGCTTTTACTGCATAAAGGATAGAACATAGAAATGTTAATCTGTACTTGCTTTTCTTCTGAAAACTAGTCTTCAGATTCCATCCAGAGAATCTCAGTGTTGTTTGCTGACCATAGATTTTTGTCTTTCTTTTAAATTTCTGTATGGATATCTATAGATATGTATAAAATAGATATCTGAAGGAAAAAAAAAAGTGTGATATCTGCATTCACTGCTTGTGTAAAATGCTAAGCAGGAAAGGCTTTGGAATGATTGCTTCACTGAATTATTATCTTTATTTCAGTAGCAGTGGTTATTTGTCATGACATTGGGATAGAYCTGGTTTCAGCTTTCATTATGAATATGAGACTCAGATTAGATTTGTGATCTAATGGGGCAGTTTTATTGCCTTAATTTGAAATTCCATCAATCTGTATAGGGAGAGATCTTCTAAACCATTTCTGAACAAGTTCAGTTGGTATTTTCTCAAAAGTAAGAGTCTGAAAGAATATAAACCTAAAGAGAAGAAAGTTTTATGGATTTAAAGATGGGGTTTTTTCTGCAACTGCGTTGCATTATTTTTGTGATACTGAGTAAGACTATCATGAATGTGTAAGCATAGGAATAGTCCTCAACTTGCTGTCCAGAGACTGTCTGTTTGGAAGTACTGACTGCACAATTTTTTCTTCCCCTAGTGGCCACAGATGTCTTCAACTCCAAAAGTCTGGCCATTCAGGCCCAGAAGAAGATCCTTGGAAAAATGGTGTCCAAATCAATAGCAACTACTTTGATCGATGATACAAGCAGTGATGTTTTAGATGAGCTTTACAGAGTAACAAAGGAGTATACACAAAATAAAAAAGAAGCAGAGAAGATCATCAAAAACCTCATTAAAATAGTCCTCAAATTGGCAATTCTCTACAGGAACAACCAATTCAACAAGGATGAAATAGCACTGATGGAGAAATTCAAGAAGAAGGTTCATCAGCTGGCTAAGACCGTGGTCAGTTTCCATCAGGTGGATTACACCTTTGACAGGAACTTTTTGTCCAAACTGTTAAATGAATGTAGAGAGCTGCTTCATGAAATCATTCAGCGTCACCTAACTGCGAAGTCACACGGACGCGTCAACAACGTGTTTGATCACTTCTCTGATTGTGAATTTTTGGCTGCCTTGTACAATCCCTTTGGACCTTATAAAATCCATTTGCAGAAACTTTGTGATGGTGTCAACAAAATGCTAGATGAGGGGAACATATAAGTACTTGTATTAGAGGTGACTGCCTATGAGTTATTTGTAGATGGAACACTGTTGATTTATGAAGGAATAAGGGAGCATGCAAAGAGGTTTTTTTACATTATGRCAAATCTTTCCTAAATATCTTTATTAACTGATTTCTTACTATGCGCTATCTGTTGCTATTCATCTGGGAGAAAAACTGCTCATGAGTTTTTTTTTACTGTGCTTTGCCTATGGAAACAGCTTGATAAAGACAATCAAACAGAATGGTTCGAGTAGAGTAAGAGTTTTGCAAGATAGATACACAAACCAAAACAATATGCTGTCAGACAATCCACATCTTTCATAGATTTACAGAATTAATTCTAAACTATCAGAATCCAGTAATGTTGGTAACAGACTATCATGGTGATGGTAATTTCTGTCAGTTACTTGTAAAATAGGCATATTTGATTCAGTTACAGTCTTTTATGCTCTCTGCACAGATAACAGCTTCCTAGTGTTGCCATTATGCAGCATCGAGTTTCAAATAAAATCAGTGATGCTGTGACGTAGTCTTAACAGCAGGATTGTTCATCTCCAGCTCAGAGGCGAAAACTTCCTGTCTGCAAGGTAGGATTTCTCAAGTAGAGATCCTTATAGACTTGCGCAGGTGCTTGCTTCCTTTGACTACATGGGGATTATTTGAGGAATAAGCTACAGGAAAATAGCTGAAGTGGGGAAGAGCATTCCCAAGAAACTACATGTGGTACAGAATTTTTACTCTGCCTACGATAAAATAAARTGCAGCGACTTCTCTGTGCAATTCCTTAAGATATTTAAAATTCTGCTAGTAGAATCATAGAATCAATCATTTGGGTTGGAAGGGTAACCATTCTTTGCAATAAGATGTGAGTCAGTATATTTGATATACTAGTCTGATGTGTATGATGATGTGAAGTCAGCAAAGTTCATAAATAAATTGCAAGCCAATTTGCTTAGTGTACAATGAAAGTAGAAACAGAAATTAGTGTTATCATTGTTTATATACTATTTAACTAATGGAAAAATGTAATTTTAAATAATTTTTTCTTCTTTTCATACTTCCTACCTTTTATCTTTTTTTTTTCTCCTCATCTTCTCTCTGCCTTGACATTGGGGATAAAAATGTGACTTTCTAGACACTGTAATGTACTTAAAAGCATGAAGTTAATACATTTCAAACAGCCAAAGACTTTTTGTTAGGAAGCATATAAAGAATTTGCTGTTTATTTAATTGCCAGTGTTTTTGCTGTTTGCTGTGTCCTTTTGTTTTAATGAGTAAACCAAAGAATATTTGCACTCCAAACTTCTTCTGTCTTTTTTTTTCCTTTATCATATTTTAAATTCTAAATTGTGCCATCAACCAAAGCATGGCAACATCTAACATATGGTTTCAGCATTACTTGTGATTTTTGAGAGAGAAATTTTATTCATGTTAGGTGTTGGCCATTAGGCTCTCAATATTCCTGGAAATGTGCCAGAGAAACATGTTGAAAATGTGAAATCATTTTATGGAAGGCACTGGTGTTAAGCAGAGAGAGAAGATTGATGTACTACCTATGTGGAAACAACTGGGCACTGATGTAAGGAGAGTACACCAGAATTTGCCAAGAAGTAACTGATTAGGTTGACATCTGAAGGAGTATCATGTAAGCACCCTTCCCGTGCTTTACCTAAACAGTAAATACACTGTGCTTCTRTCCATCAGAAATCATGTGTAGGGATGCAGCATCATGGAGAAAATTGCACAAATTGTAAAGAGTTAAGTTTCTGGTGTATGTATTTATTTTGTCTTCCTACCTAGAAAGAGAAAGCAGTTTGTTTTCATTACTAATTCTTTCTCCTGGGTGAGAATAAAAAGGAACCTGACTTCTAGAAATTAAAACAGTTTTATCTGTAAATCTTGTTTTTAAATTATGTTCTGATTCTCCCAAAATAGYATAGTATATAATGAATGGTGACAGTTACTGAAAAGAGGAGAGAGTACCTTGTTTAGCACCAGGTGTATTACATGTGTGTGCTCTGTAAAGCACAGAAGATTACCTTTGGCCATGAACCAGAATATTTTTCTTGCTCAAATTTGAATTTTCTCTGAAATAAAAATYGCTGAAATTATCTTTGTACCTTGATAATGAACATCTATTTACATATATTTGAGCCATGTATATATATATATATATATACAGTACCCAGGACCTTCTTACTGAGCTGCACTATCTGGCCATTTACTTGTCAGAAAAAGTGAAAATTCTGATGGAGATCTGATATAAGCATGAAAACTTGACAGCTAAGAGAATTTATATTTAACTCACAACTGAGTTACATTCTTCTGAGATGCTGTAACAATTGTTTGGCATTCATTTTGAGTTGCAAAAAAGTGAGTTCCATAATGATGAAAGAGACCAGGTTTGTTGGGTTTCCTAACACCTACCACATACTTCTGACATGACATAGCACTCAAGCTGTATACTTCTGCAGTTAATTTGTTTCCCTGCAGCACATGTAAATAGGAGCTTTAATTATGAAAATTCAGAAATAAACTGACAGCATTTTTGTCTGTAGTACACTTGTATGAAGGCATTGACCCTCTAGCAGAAACTTCACATAGTCTAGATTTTAAAAAAGGTTACAGTGGTACTGTTTTGGATAGCGTAATCCCATAATTTAGTGTTGCAAAATTGATAATTTTGTGTTTTAATAGGGTAATAATTATTAATACATTAAAATCCAGTCATCAAAAATTCATTTTACAATTGGCATTTATCAGTACCTCAGGTGATGGGTATTTTTAATGTCTTTTCAATGCTTGGTTAATATGTAAAGTCTAGTGCCATCAAAAAACATGTTGTTGAAATTCTGGAACTTAAAACTAATTTTATAGCTTTCTAGAGGCAATGAAAAATACCTAAATCAGACCTTGGATACATTTTRCAAGATGTAACAAACATGATCTCATCCATACAATGAAAACAAAATATAGGGAGGTTATCAGGGCCATTTTGTGGGTTAGAAGGGATTCACCTTAGAAGCAATTCACTGGAACTTTTGGCCACCCTTTAATTATGTTTGTATGCACAGACAAACAAAAAAACACAAGTGGGTAAATTACAATCCTTATTCTTTGCTTTGAGTTCTCTTGAGATTTATCTCCATTTAGGAGGTACAGAGATCATCAGGAATCTGCAAGCTTTCAGCAGCTGATGTGGGGTGATTTGTGGTTTTATTTAGTCTTTTTTCCCCTGAAAGGAAAATCAAATCATGTCTCTTCTAAAAAAAAGATTCAACCCCACCCATAAATTCTTGTAAAACAATGGAGTGAGGAGATAGCCAATTGCTTTCTCATATCTCTCCCTAGTGAGATTACRTTTTCCCAAGAAAACAGGGAACTGATTGTTGTGGCAGTTGGCTTCAGTCACTTTCCAGCCCCTTCTAGCTGTAATGGCTATMATGTGATTATTTAAAGGTAAACTAGAATTCTGCATGTAGCTCTTCCAGGGACCAGAGTGTGCTCATTTTCAGGGTCTAGCAGAGCAGAATCCACCCCACTTAATTGYCAAAGAGGACAGTGTTAATTGAAGAAAATTGTAGATTGCATGGGCTCAGAGGGTCTCTCTATGATGAGCATTGGCTGCCTGGTCATCTCCTACCACAGATTTCCTTTGCCTTTTGCTGCCATTCTGAGCAGCTGACACTTAAGAGAGGTCAACTTCTTTACTAGGTATTTGCCCCAGGATTACATTACATGGTAATCTAAGGAGAAGAGTGGATAGACTACATCATTCACTTAATGAAAAAACACAAATAAACAACACTTTCCTGTTTTGTTGGGGTTTTTTTTGGAGGCAGGGAGGGCTGGGTTGGCAATGTAATTTGATCTCTGAAAGAATAATCTACATCTTTATTTAGCTGTTAATATTGTTTTGGTATAATTTACACCCTCATCAGTGTAGTAAGCATTTAGCTGTGATTTCAGTACATAGATTTCTGAGCCTTTTTTTTTCCCCAGAAGTGCTTTTGAATGTATTRCAGAGGGTATATTTCATATACATGAGATCAAGATTTCTGTTTGCATAACAATTTGCAGAAAAACTTTGTTACAACTGTTTTTTATTGAGATTTGGGCAGGTCAGCCAACATTCATGCATTCGTGGTTAAGTGGCAAACATCTGTGCTCTGGATAAAACAACTGTCAGAAGRTATTATAATTGTCCAGAAAAATTCTGTAACATCTCTACTTCTCTGAATTTCACATAAATGAAACTTCTTTTGGGAGGGGGAAGTTTCCTATTTATCCTAAAACCAAATATCTGTGCAAAACCACACTGTGACTATGTCTCAKAAAGTTTAGACTTAGTCGTGTAGTTATTTCTGCTCGTGAAAAAAAGACAACAAAACCCAACAGAACAAGAAAACTTGCACTTGAAAGAAGCTCTGAAATAATTATCCATTCTAATATTCTAATCTTTTCATGCTGAATTTTGCATGCTACAGTTGAAATGATATTGCAACTTCGTAATTCATATACAGTATTAAATATAGGTTAATGTGATTTTTTTAACGTCTATAAAAACAAAGCAGTACTATCTCGATACACACTATGTCAAAGAGCTTTCTTYTGCAGTTACAATAGTCCCCAATCTGTGTAAAAAACCAAGTTTTCTTAATGTTTAAAATAAAAATTGCTGAAGTGATCTCTCTTTTCTTATTACTCAGTTTTATTATTTAGAATTCTGTTTTCTGATTTTAAAGTTGAAATTTGTGGGCAAGATATTCCTGAATCAATACCCACTTTTTCTTGTGAGCTTGAGAAATACAGGTACTGATGTATATCTTCTAACCATCTGTAAATTTCTACTTGCTAGTACAACACCAGTTTCTGGAGAAATATCCCTTACGGCATTTCTTTCTRTTAGGGAGCAAATTGAAATGAAGTGCCTTATAACTTTGGGATGTACTATAATTACACAGTATCAAACAAAGAGGCAGACTTTAATGATTAAGAATAATGTAATTAAGAAGGTACTTTGCTTGCCCAGCTTTCCCAAGCAATCAAAACTTATTTGCTATTTGTTGTTCTCCCCTGTGGGAAAGTCTTGGTATGGTAGGTGGAGGACAAAGGCAGAGCTTCCTGCAGTTACTGTGATTTAGATTTAAATTACTTTTACATGTAACGCCTTCCACTGTCTACTCTAAAAATCCTAACATTGGATTTTAAAATCATGCTTTTCATTGGCTTCATGACAAATTAATTCCTATTTCAGTTTGTATTAGATATTTGGGTTTAAAATATGCTTATATTGTGCACATAAATATGAGCAGAAACAAAACAGCAGCTGGCCTTGTGCATCATACTGTGCTTTCTAGACCTTGAGATTTTTTCATTAGGTGTTTTGTGTCCTATAAGGAAACTCCTTAGTGGATATAGTTCTGAAGGTTTCCATAAATTCAGGTCATTCTAAGAGAAAAACAGGTTGCTTTTTACACAGTTGTTCTCCAGTTTCCACTGGCACCTTGTGGCAACCTAAAGCTCTTAATTTGCAAGATATTTGTGGGACATTTTGAAGTACGTTTTTTCAGAATTCTTTTATTGTTGATTTTTCTGGCCAAGCTGCAGCTAATGGTGGATGAAAAATATTGTTACATTTAAGCTGTGTGAGGTTTTTTAATACAGGGAGTATGGTGATGTAGATGGAATAAATCAGCTCAATTAGGGCCCATACCACCAACCCTTCTTCTCTTGTGTGGGAATGCAAACGCACTAGTTATGGTCCATTACCAAATAGTGTTGAAAAACTACTTGGCTTTCTTGAGCTGGATTAACTCTTTTATTTGGGGGAATCTATTTCAGTAGCTGGGCTTGGCTAGGGTTCTGAGAAGAAAGTACCCTGGCTGTTGATAGCCTACAGTTAATTAAGGGTTTCTGTGACATGAAAGGATGGCCTTTCCCCATTCCAGAAGCACTGAGCTGATGCTTTCAGCTTAGTTCACTGACTYGTATGGGGATACTGTGGTTTTTTGCTTTGTTCATTTAGCAGTTGGTTCTGTTTTTGTGGAGAGTCAAAACTGTGTATGATCTGCTAGGCCTACTAAAAGATGGCAGACGTAGAAGAGACTGAGGCTGACTGGTTTATTATCACATGAGGCTTTGAGCCAGAGGGGGAATAAGTGCATGAGTCCAGGGACATGACATGAGATCAGGTGTTGCTTTCAAGAGAGCTGGTTCTATATCTCAAGGATCTTGATAATTCAGCAACAGAAAAATTATCTCATCCTTGGAACTAAAGTGAGTCTCTTTGCCCAACCAAAAAGCTGCCTAGCTGTCTCATTTACAGGCTGCCTAACTCGATTTCAGAGGCATGGACACTCCCAAAGGTACATTTGCTGTGCCATCATATGAGAAACTATTAGGGAAACGTGAACATAAAAGCTCAGCACTTTTCTGGGAGGAAGGGCTGTGATGAGACAAAGATCTCATTAAGTTTGCTTTGCCATCCACACTGTGATAAGGACTACTGCCTGATGTAAGCTTAGGCATTTGACTTTGTCCAAGTAAGACAATATATTTAATYCTACAGTTCCAGTATCCTATGACGCTGTAATCTTTGGTTTACCGCAAAGCTGGAACCGAGAGGCTCGTGCTACAAAGTACAGAAATAGGGA
The DNA here is from genome assembly GCA_902810485.1 of Alauda arvensis. Lineage (NCBI taxonomy): Eukaryota > Metazoa > Chordata > Aves > Passeriformes > Alaudidae > Alauda > Alauda arvensis. Next base: position 1,383,283 of record CADDXX010000055.1, on the reverse strand, counting down.
ATGAGGCCTATCAAACAATATCAAAGAAAACTAGGCTTTGCTKCTTTGCTACAAGGAGCTGGGAGATCCTTGGCTGAAGTATCTTGACTTCCCACCTCATTTCTGGAGGAAAAGGTGTTTATGTTTTTAGTAGACTTTCTCCATCTTGCTTGTAGTCAGAAGGCTATTCCAACTTCATGTATTCTTGACTAAAATTGTTCAGTACTTAAGTTGGGGAGGAATTCTCACCATGGAATACAGACAGTTGAAACCTGTGGTGTTTCGCTTACATTTGCATTCTTGAAATGGTTGGGATGGAAGCTGGCAGAGTGGGTATTTCTGAGAGACAACTGGAACTCTGATGTTAATCTAGGGGAAATGAATGTGTGTTGTGCACAGAGAAAACTTCTGTAACATTTGGATTAAGAACTGTAAAATGTCCTTGGTGGCAGTTTAAGAGGTCATTTTAAAAGGMACAGTTTAAAAGTAACTTACCTTTTGTGCAACACTTTGTGTTCATTAAAGATGCTGCCTGGATTTATTCTGTGAGCAGAACTTCTTGGAATTTTTAGCTGTTCTAAATCTCAGTATGGCTGTTAATTCAGGAAGCAACTGCATCAAATCCATTTTCTCAGGAAGCATTTCAAGTCTTCCATCTATTCATAAAGGATCCAGCTCAGCTGCAGAATCTGTTTACATATAACTTGATAGTAGGGCAAATATGCACCTGATTTCCACAGAATGTGACATACGGTTATTTGTCCATATATAACAGTCTTTCTACTTCTTATTTTAGTTCTCATTTTTAGTCCTTGTGAGCTTTTACTGTCTTTTTTTTTTTTATTTCCCTCCTTCAAGGGAACCAATTTAATGGATTTTTCATGAAGAATCATTTAGGATTAAATAGTGTGGTTGTGTTATGGGAGTAACACCATAACCTTTTCTGGCACCTCCCTAACTTTGCACCACAGGATGCATTTTCAAAGCTGTAGATGTGCACAAGTAACTAGTTTCTGCTTCAAAAGTTTGTTGTACTACTGTGTCACTTCATACCTGCTCAGCAGTCCACACAGCCCTGACTGACCCAGGGCTTCGGTCTCCCTTAAATCCTAAGTCTCTGATGGAATCAAATGGAGAGCTTCCATAGCGCTCTGCTTGTGCCCCCTGCTTGAATTTTCCACTTAATTGAATGGTATGTGCAACAAATGCCAAAATTAATGTTTCTTGCCAAAACAGGGATATGAGACCTCCTGTGATGTGGGTTGTTGACAACAGCTATAAAAATGTTTGCATTTACATTTGTAGTTGGTGCATAGGAATGTGTACACTTAACTACACAGTAGGCTGCTCCTCAACATCTCATCAGGAAAGCTGCTTTTCAGGTTCTGAAGGTGACAAACAATGGATTCAATGGCACTTGCTAATTGATGTAGGCTCACAAAAAAATAAAAGAAGACAAGAGAATGGAAGCTATGTTGCGGTGACCCCTCCGTGGGGGGCACAACAGCTCAACAACTCCCCCAGACCCTGGTATCATAGACAGTCACCTGCGATCAACGTTGGAGACAAGATGGGTACTTGTATGGAAATCCGAGAGTCCGTTTATTAGCAGAAACATAAAACACTACAAAGCTGGGAGACAATCCAGGGACAAGAACAAGAACAAAGGTGGGGTAGTAAGTTTTAAAGGGTAGATCAAGGTGGCATTTAGAGTCAGGATCCAATAAATAGAGGAGCAGGGGCTGCAAAGGGGTGGGCTGAAAGAAAGTATCCAATAAGCATAACTGAGGCGGGGACACTGCAGTACAATTTTAGCCAATAGTAACTAAGGAAAGGGAGAACATTCTAGGTCCATGCCTTACTTGTAACTTGGGGGTGGAATGTCTTTTAGATTGACAGGGCTGCACCCCACATCTCCGCCTCTTGAGGCAGAGGCAGTCTGCAACAAAGCTATATACTGATATTCCTGCAGGTGAAAGGAATCAATAGAAATATCACATTCAAACTATGAAGAATTCTTCAGTGGGGGTTTCTAAGTAGTTTTATGTAAACACTTTTACTGAGAGAGTAATTACTGTGGTGAGATATGTCATACAGTTGGTTTCTGTGAGATAAAAATGTGACCAGCTCAGGGCCTGAGACCCATCAATGACCTCTCTGCACAGGCAGCCAGAGAATGGCTGAAGAGAGGGAGAAGGGAAATGGGAAGGATGACCTGGCTGCAAGCGTCTTTGGTCACAGCAAAAAACATCTGTGTTCATAACCCCAGGGACTTCTAGAGAGAGAAACCGCTCACTTTAAAATTTCAAAGGTTTACTAAASCATAATAAATACAACAAATGACTGAATGAGGACAAAGAGCAGCACTGGGAGCGCAGAACTAAACCGCCACATATTCACCCACAAAATGGCTGCTCCGCCTTTTATACCCCTGGTGTTGCCACAGGTAACCCTGGTCCCTCCCACCGTCTGCCAATCAACTCCTCTTCACCTCCTATTGGTGGAGGCTGCCCTCTCACAATCTGATTGGAGGTCTGGCGTTGCCATGCCCCGCCCCCCAGTAACRAGYCACCAAATCCTCCCAAGTGCCCCRGCTACCAAGGCTGTGCAGTGACAGCAATAGTGGCAGGGGAAAGGGGACTTTGGGGAGAACAAATCACAATAACATAACTRTGCATCMATGAAACTTCTCTTAATATTCATCCCTTGATTGCAAGGGCCAACCACCGCMTTACCCAYCTATAACAGCACTAACGCTATTGAGAGCCATCATCTGTTGGAGGCCTTGCTTTTGCAGTATTCAGTGAATGGTGCTACAGTTTTTAACATGGATTCAGTATCTAATTCCTGGTCATGGCAAGAAATATCTTCTCTCCCCTTCAATCATGTTTGTAGAGAAGTCTTTGTTCCCAGTGAATAGGCCTCTGCAAATCTCCATGAGCAAAACCATTTAGCAAGCAAATAATGCATTTGAAAGTTATCTTTATAACCCAAAAAGATCGTCTAGCAATGTTAAAAATGACTGAGTAAAAGCAAGTCAGTCAATTCATTTATTACTGCTGAACAAAATGTTCAAAGGTGCTCACCATCTCTAGCAGCAGATAGTAGAAACCATTTCCAATGGGATTAAGACTCCCACAGTACCCACAACACGTGTAAGTCCTTAGTTTATAAAAGACCTGTAAAAGAAAAAAAGCCCAACCCAGTTATCAAACCTGTTAGCCAAAAGATCTTAGAACATACCCCAAATTTGTTTCAGTGCACAGCATGAAAATTTCCTGTTGACGAAAAGAATTTACCTGCTTTAGGCACTGAAGCATACCAAAAAAGAAATATCACCACTTTCAGTATGACAAAGTACTGTGTGAGGTTTTTGACAAATTTCTCCTGGTGAAAAATGTCTGAAATGTCAGTATAAATGTTAATGACAAATATATGCTGGTTCGCTAAGAGACAAAAAAAAGCAAATTTCGTCCTCCTTTTTGAACTGACTTATTTTGTTATACCCTGTCTAGCTGTGTTTGGAATATGGATATCCTGCTGTTACTCTTGCACTATGGCTCAATCACTGAAAACTCACTATGATGCCTGATCTTGGTTTGTGGCTTGACACCTACTCTGCTCATGTTTCCACCTACCATCACCTCGCTTTGGTAAGCAACAGCACTATCGTCATAGCTTTTTTCAGACTCATGTATTTTCTGATCATTGTATGACTTTTGGAACAAAGCCCTTCTGACTGCTAAGGGAACCAATCAAACACCTTTCCATCCAGAGTGGTTCTTTCGATCTTGCATCTTTTTAATACAGACAAGTTTCACTTCAAAAACATAAAACATAGAAGTGATGTACTGTCTCTCCAGTTCACTTTCTTTTGTGTTTTACAGGAAAAAACACCAATCTGTTGAGGAAACTTCATTGTTTTGGAGTGTGAGCTTGATTCTAATCCCACTCTGCACAAAAATAAGGTAGCTGTAAAAGTTCCTGACTTGTTGACAGGGCCTGTTTATTTGGCATCTAAACAACAAATTCTGCTGTAGAAGTACCTCAGGGACTGATTTTATTTGGGCCATGCAACCACTAACTTCTAGGCAAATTCAAAAAATAAGTCCTGTTCTTGAATAGCCTATCATCTATAAAAAACAGGAGATGGAAGACTATGGAGTGTGAAAGACTAGAGCTGAAATGGCTTTTTCAAGATCATGACAGTTCTGGTGCTAGACAGAATCGGCACTGAAAATGAACCAGGTTCTCTTAGGACTTGTTTATAGAATTGTCCACAGATTGAGCATGCTCTAGAATATAGTTACATAAGGGATTATGCAAACAAAATTGGTACTGAAAGGAGGACCATTCAGTTCTTGTGGATATTTCCAGTCTTTACTAGACGCTGCTCTCAGAGCATCCTGGAGACTTCCCCTTCTTTTCCCAGGTGGGAGCCCAATCCCACACTGTAGCAACAATAAACAAGATACTGAGTGTTGAGGCTGAACCAAAACTCACAGACTTTAAGGACTCAATCTGTTACTTCCTCAGGAAGAGCAATTGCAATCTGACTCACCGCTCTGCCCTCCTCCCCCCAAGGAAAGAGCCTCCTCCTGCTGCCAAGCACAGCACAGCCAAACCACAATCAGCAACGTTCTCTGCAAAACACACCCGCTTGCACCGGGCCTCTCACTGCTGGGCAATTCGCTCTCCTACTGAGCTGCATTCAAATGACAAACCTCGGAAGTTTAATTTAGTTTAATTCGGAAGGGTATTTAGTGCTGTGACAGAATGGACTGTGCATGGTCAACAATATTTCCCACACTTTAGACTTGTGATTGATTGTAGACTATTTATCTGATGTACATTCCCTTGGCTGTCTTCAGAAATGAGGTATTTTTTGTTGGGTTTTTTTCTTTTTTTTTTATTTTTTTATTTTTCTTTTYCCCCCCCGTAGTTTCCAGTAGTTTCCCTGTGGGTGGCACTAGGAATGTGGGTACTTTGGGCAGCTTTACCGTAGCACGAGCTCGCTCTAGTGCCCACAGTCTAAGTTGCAATTGCAGTTTTCAAACCCGAAACTGCAAACCGAACTGTGTCACAGAATCATAGACCATTCGTCTCTGTTCCCACTATTTCTAAAAGAATGAATGCCACAGATGATTTCAGGTCCGAAATGATMATTTATTCTATTTTGGAAGTCTCCAAGTAGATGTTGCTCAGGAAACTATCATCTTTCTTAGTTTAGACAGTAAAGCATTTACAGCCAAGAAGATAACCAGGCAGCAAAACCATTTATTCTATTAGCACCAGAAGTAACCCAAAGTTTACAAGAAAGGTTAATAATGAATTAAAGGGTATCTGTGCAGAAGGAATAYGTAGATTATTTCCCCCCAAAATAACTGTGTATTCCGTACACAATCCTCTGCTCCCTGAGCACTGCCTAAATTTAAGCACTGGCCCTATGAAATGCCAGAACAATTACATTCTGAATAACACTGTCTCACACAACATCTGAAAATATAATGATTAAATATGTACCTTCATACTTAAACCACTGGCTGGTTCAACTAAACACAATGCACTCTGCTTCTCTTTGTGCCGCGCTCTGTTCCTTTGCTTCATCATGGGGTCACTCCCACAGGCTGCAGCTCTTCATGAACTGCTCCAGCATGGGTCCCTCCCATAGGGTGTGTTCCTTCAGGAACAGGCTGCTCCAGTCCCCCACGGGGTCACAGGTCCTGCCAGCAGAGCTGTTCCAGTGTGACCTACATGTGCTGCCTCACCACGGACAGCCTCTACGGACTCCASGGAATCTGCTCCTGCAGCTCGACCGCCTGCTCTCACTCCTTCTCTGGCCTGGGTGTCTGCAGAGATGTTTGTCCCTCAGCTCCCCCACTCTGCCACAATTGCTGCAAAGTGTGTTTTGTACTTTCTTACACATGTTCTCCAGCACCCCGTCTGAGGGTCTGAGCAGTGCCCGGCGGCAGGTCCTTTGGATCCAGTGGGAATGCAAAGGGCAGAGTATTGTCCTTTCATTGCTCCATACAAAGAGTTCCCAGGGCTGAAAGCAGTGTTTTCCCTTGGAAAAAAATGCACACCATAAACTGTAACATTAATATAAAAATAACTGTGGGTTAACTTTAAACGAAGGTGTGATGTCTTACACCAGGGCAGTCTGGTCTCACAATCCAGTCCAGCAACGGCCTCACTGGACACGCAGACAGGACAGGACAGGACAGGACAGCCTGCTCCTTCCCACCTTTCACAGCCAGCCCTGGAAAACAGGGCCGGGCAGAGCTGATCCTGGGCACTACCGCCTCCGTCCCAATGCCTTCCTCGCCCTCTGCTTTCCTTCCTTACCCTTCTCATCCCTTCCGCTCCCCTTGTCTTCCCCATCCCCATCCCTTCCCTCCCCATCCCTTCTTTCCCTTTCCCATCCCAACTTCTCCCTTCCTTTGCCTTTATTCTTTCCTTCCCCATACCCTCCTCTCCTTTTCCTCTTCTTATCCCATCATATCCTTTCCCTCCTTCAACCCTTTCTCTCCTCCCTTCCTTTCGTACGGAAAACCACGCTATGAAGAGCCAGTGTCCATAAAGGGAGACAGAGGAGTCCTGCAACTTTATTCGAATAAAGGAGAAAATTCATTGGGGCACACGCCCGCAGGGTTTTATGTCTCGAGGTTTTGGAGGAGGCAGCTTTTATCCTAAACTCGTGGTCGCTTGTTGCCCCCTTCCTTTCCTCATCGGCTGAGGTACTTGGAAGGTACCTCAGACTTCCCGAACCGCCTAACACATATCCCCCCCTTGGACCGGGCATTTTACCCCGAAGTCCAGAAACCCAAGCTTGTGCATACTTTGTCTGTTTCAGAAATCAGGACTCTGCAACAAACCTGCTGCTTGAAGTTAATAGCGACATAAGAAGCATTTCAAAAACATTAGCACCCATACTTTCACCTATCGAATTGTTTGTAAAGACATTAGCACACATCTTCCTTATCACTTTCCCCTGCCCATCCTCTCCCCTTCGTTTCCCCTTCCCGATCTGTTCCTTTTCTCTCCTTTMCCCATCCCATCACATCTCCCTTCTTTTCCACAACCCTTCCTCTTCCCTTATTTCCTATCCCCTCATTCCCGCCCCTCTTTTCTCCACCCCTTCCTTTCCTTTCCCCGCCCTATTCCTTCCTCTGCTCTTCCTTTCCCCTTCCTCTGCCCATCCCGTTGCACACTACAGTTCCCAGCGGGCGGCGGTGCTGGCGTATGCGCGGTGCGGTCGCACAGTCCCGCCCCGTGTTGTCCCTCCCGCGGGCGGGCCGGGGCCGGGGCTGGGCAGTGAGGCCGGGCGGCGCAGCGGAGCCGGGCGGGCAGCGCGGCGGGGCCGGGCAGCGCGGAGCGATGGCGGGGCTGAGGTTCGACGGGCGGGTGGTGCTGGTGACCGGCGCCGGAGGAGGTGAGCGCCTGCCGGGATTTCCGCCCCGCGGCAGGCGGCGGAGCTGCGCCGGGGCAGTCCGAGCGGGGCGGGCGCGGCGCTGCCGCCGCTGCCCGCGGCCCTGGCAGGTGCCCGGGGGCGGCCGGTGCGGCTCTGCGGCTCTGCTGGCGGGGGGAAAGCGCATTGTTTCCGCAGAGGGGAGAAGCGGGGCTGCGGGGCAGGCGCTGTCCGTGCCGGTCCCGGCCGTGCCAAGGCTGTGCAGGGGTCAGGGCCATGTCTCCTGCTGCCCTCGGGAGCTGCCGTCCGAGGCCGGCCCAGCACTGCCCGTGTTGCTAACCCCTCCGAACGTGGGGGATGTCTGCTGTTTAAACAGCGTCGCTGCGCCCCGCTCAGCAATGGATGTCCTGTCCTGTCCTTCTCCAAGGATACCACTGTCCTGGTATCCTAATTCCTTCCAGTTGAGCCTTGGACCTAGTGGTTGAGGCGTGTGACCCGTGTGGCTTGGCACAGTGCTGCTSCAGCAGGGGTTTTACGTGTGGGATCGGTGCTGCAGGGAGCAGCCGCCCACCTGCTGCTGCCTTCGCTTCCAGCGGTGCTCCCGGGAGCCGGCCTGCAGGCAGGTGGGAGCGAGAGGGAGGGATGGCCTGGGCTGGCCTGCGCTGTTGGTGGTCTGCAGGCTTGATCTCTCCAGGGATCGTGGTCTGCAGTGGAATGCTTGGTCTTGCCAGGAAAGATTTTTGTATTTGTTGTTATGCCGTGAGGTTGTTTGGTTGGGTTTTTTGGTTGTTAGTTTCTTCCCCCTTTTATTATTTCTTTTCTTTCTCAACATCTATGCTTTGACCTCTGCCTACTGTGAAAAATACAAGCTGTCAGTGTGGATGAATGAGAGGCAAAGTTTGTGTTTGCAATGAGCTCTTATGGAAGCTCGTTCAGCAGTACTCTGAAAAAGTTCTGCCCTCACCATGGTGGAGTTTTGCTCACATTTTGTGATGCTGCATGTAGCTTGGGGAGTCATTTTGGGGTCCTGGATTAAGTGATGTCTTGTGAAGAAGATACTTTGGAAAGCACTGAACAGTCCATGGACATCACCTGAAGGTGAATGTGATAATAACTGAGACCAGGTTTTTTAATGGCCCTTTTCTGCTTTTACCGGGGCTATATTTGTGGCCTTTTCCCTATATAGTAAGCTTCACTGAAGAAGAGGTTAAGACCTTGCATAATAACAAAACAAGGCCACTGTGGCAGTAACAAAGCTTCTAAAAAGTATTGCACTGAGTAAAGGTTTTGTGTCATAAGTGTGTATACAGTGCCCTGTGTGCTCCCAGGGTTAGACAGCTTGAAAATGGTTTGTTAATAAGAAAATTCCTCTTGTATATTTTATTTCACAACAGTTTTTTAGTAAGAGTTGATTAAATTTAAGGCAAGATTAAGAGAGGTCCTGTTATCTACAGATTAGTTTTGCTTTTATTTAATTTACATCACTGTAGTTAGACTGCATTGTTTTTCAGCATTGATTTTTTGGATGCTGGTGAACAGATCAGAGCTGGTAATTTATTTAGACATCTGTATCACTAATTTGTGTTAAAGTGATACCTGTTTTCACATACACACATATCTAAAAAGTGTTTCTTTTCACTTTGAGCAGATCCTTTGTGACTTACTATGTTGGATATTGTTTATGCAACCTGTCTTGGTTTTTTTAAAGATTAGTTCGATTCTCAAGTGTTCAGTTCTTGCTTAGCAGTGGAGAAAGCCAGCACATACAACATGATCTGGGTTTTGTGCATTTGTCAGTGGCTTTTCAAAACAAAATAAAAAAGGGTTTTCTTGGGCTTGAGTTACATGAGCAGTGGAAGCATATACACCTCACATGTGATACTCTAAGTTACAGAGGCCTAAGGGAGTCTTAAGGAAATTTCCAACTTGTTGCTGTGAGATTGGTGTGCTTCAAAACAGTCTATACAGTTCTTATTCCCCCCCCCCCTTTTTTTTTTTTTTCTTTTGAGAACTGGCTGTGAATGTCCTGGTGAGGTGCAAAGAGATACTGTTTGCATTCTGAGAAACTTTTTTATGACTGATCATTTTTTGATCCTTMGAATCTCCTTTTCTTTTGAAATTCATTAAAAAAAGGATCTGTGCCATTAATCCCAAAAACTTTTGACTGGTACAGTGGATTAATATATCTGTAAATCACTTACGGTAATGAGTGCCAAACAAAACTAAAATATAAGCCAGAGTGAAGGTTCAAGACTCCTGCTTTTGCATGTGATGTAGAAATGACAGCCCTCTCTGAGGATAGGAAAACTATGTATCTATTCGGTTAACTGATGTATTAGGCATTCCTTTGTATCCAAATGATTTTTTCAATACATCTTCAGTTTAAATATTGTTCAGTTTCTTTTTAAAATCTTAACTTTAACTAAGAAAGTATCTTATTCACTTAGAGAGTAATTAATTAACTTGAAACATCCCCTTYTTCAGTGTTACATTAGGACGTTAAAGGTTTTTCCTTTCAAACGTGTTTTTTATCACAAGCACAAACTCAGCAGCATACAGCTTTCCCAGATGCTACTGTTGAATCCAATAACTAAGAGTAAGCATGGTTTGTTCGGTTTTTTTTTTTTTTTTCTTTTGACTGGAAGTTTTGTTTACTGTTTGTTTGTTTGTTAACTTCTGTATTTTGTTCTTATAAAAGATTTTGAAGTCCTGGGGAAATAATGTTTTACTTTGAACCTGCAAGGTGTTTGTGTTGAATTGGTGCATTTGTCTCGGTGCAGTTAATTTTTTGTGTAACTTTTGTCTGAATTGTGATCCAGGAAACAAATTCACTCTTGTTTTTAACTTCTTCTTTTCTTTTTCAACTAGGTTTGGGCAGAGCATATGCTCTAGCTTTTGCTGAAAGAGGAGCTTCAGTAGTTGGTAAGTTTTATCTTAACTAATTTGATCTAAACAGTAACCTTTGCCTTTTCACATAGCTTGCATTCAAAAAGTCCATGCCCTTTTTGACAGTAACCTTTGTTATTTAATGGCTTTCTGTCTTATCTTTTGCTGTTTAATTTTGCCTGTAAGCTTTATTTTCTTATGAAACAAGTTGCCCAAGTTTGTCCAAGGGCTCACCTTTGCTGGAAAGCCACTTCAAGTCTGATCATTTTGTAGGTTTAACTTTCATTTATGCATACAGGTCTTTACTGCAATCTGTGGCCAGAGAGTGTTGTCTTACGTAAATACTGCTCAGAAGCTTCCAGTATGACCATGGGAATATGTGAATATGTTGTCTTACAGTGCCTTCTCCCAAGAGAGAAATACTGAATTGTAACTCAATAGCATTGTTTCTTTCTGCAACTCATGGTACAGAACAGCCCTCTGGTCTCAGTGTCAGTGCCAAATACCTGTCACTAAAGGATTTCTGTTGTTTTTGTAGTTCCTTGGTTGAACCTTAGCAGGGCATATTTAGTTGTGAAAAATACTGTATCACAAGGCAATCCTGAAGGTTAAGTTATATTTTGGGTACTCACCAGCAGTTGGCATTGCCATTTCTAGATTGGCTTTTTGAAAAAATTTATTCACTGAAAGGGGTGTCAGGCACTGGAACAGACCAGGGAAGTAAGTGATTGAATGACCACCCCAGAGGCATTTAAAAGATGTATAGATGTGGCACTTAGGGACATGGTTTCCTCATGGACTGGGCAGTGTTAGGCTAATGGTTGGACTTGACCTTACAAGATGTTTCCAACCTAAACAATTCTGTGATTTAATGATTTTGCTGCCTATGAATGAATTTGTGCAGGTATTGTTGATGAGTTCAAGATTAAATGTTTAAAGAGATGATAGATAAGAACTTGCTCACTGAGCTTTTTTTGTAGTTTTCTAATGACAATCCCAATTTCAGTTTACAAAATTTCATAGAAACTGTTTGGTTTTACTTCGTTGGTTAAAAATGAATATGTGTGTAGACAACTTAAAAAAATAATCTAGGTTGTATTTTCTTCCTTTTTTTTTTTTCTGTTAATTGTCATCTTTGATACTTGCTGTATTTACCATGGACACAAATAATTCACATCAAGTTCCTATTTAGCAAAAATTATGTCACTAAAGCAGTCCAAATATTTTGTATTGACTCTCTGTAGATGGTGGTGGTCTGACTTTCCAGAATTATCCAGAAAGAAAATGTAATCTGTTGCCTGACCACAGCTAGTGCTCCTTTATCTCTTGGCTTTATTGTGTAATAACTAAACAGTAAGTTAAGAATTGACTGTAAGGGCAACTTCTTGTTTCCTTTTGGAAACTTCACCACACTTCAGCTTGTCTTGCAGAATTACCTTTACATGCTTGTATTTGTTTATCTTGTTCTCTTACAATTCTGGCTTGAAAGAATTGAGTAGTTACTTGTATAAACACTTTGTTTTTTAAAACTTGAGTAGRTACGAGGTTCATATCTGCCTTGTCTCTTTAAAACAACTTCCCTTTTATAAGTTATGGAAATGAAGGTATGTTGTAAGAGCAGTGATCAAATACTCTGGAGGAATATTTTGAGTAGTTGGAAGAACAAAAGTAGGGCCCAACATGACACCTTTGTCCAGTCCTGCATCTCTGTTGAGTGAGTTCCTGTTTGTCTGGTTATATTGACAAGAGTAATGTAGGTGGAAAACTCCCTTTTCTCACCACCCAAAGGCTGCCTACTACCACCGTTTTTTGTCATTGTTTRTCACTTTCATGCCTCTCATCAGGAAAAGTTAAAAGCAGGAAGAAGGGATGATTTGCTTTTGTCTTGCATCCCATGTCCAGACCTACTGCTTGTTCTGGTCTATCTGAGGGCTCTTGTGCTGCTGTTTTAGTTTAGTTTAGAGTCATGCTTTTGAAGCATCTCTGCTAGTATGTATCTTATTTGTCTTTTTGCATAATGAAATGGTATTGAATTGCATGAGTCCTTTAAAAAACAAACCAGAAGATGAAGTCTATCAGCACACCTACGTTGTTCATGTGCGTTTGGTTTGTGACACCAGATGACCACAAGAAATCAGGTGGCTTATTGTTTAAGAAACTTGTACTGTAGATGTCACATACTCTGCACCAACTGTTTCACTCTTCAGATTTGCTTCTGCTTCTCTGCTGACAGAATCATATCCTTAGAGGAATTCTTCTCCAAGGTTGAGACTATAACTGTGCTCTGCCACAACTACTGCAGGCTCTTTCTGACTGCGTGTTTTCAACTGAAAATTGCATTATGTAAAGCTTGGGCTTAAAATAATTTTATTTGTCCATTTTGTTGTTAGGATTTTTCCTTTTTCATTGCTCTAGCACACTCATGGGGTTACCATTTTCAAAGCCTAGAATAGCTCAACTCTTCCTTGCATACTGTTTCAACTTTATCAGCATCTGTGCTTGGCCTAAGGTACTTTGCTGCCTCTGAAAATTTTACCCAATATTTAATTAAGTTTTTGTCAGCAAATTACTATTAAAGTGTGGGATAAGCGTATATAAAGCTGTCTGTGGTAGAGGGTTGTAAGGTCTTAACAAGACTGAATGGTTTGTATGTGTTTACTACCCAGATTGTTCTCTCTTATTTCCCAGGTGTTGTTCCTGAATTGCTTTCCTTTAATATCATGAATGTTGCAGACTAAGCAGTCTGCCTGTGTTGCCTATCCTAACACATCACTACACTTAAAAATTTTCCTTAATGCCTCACTTGAATTGTGTTGGCTCCATGTTTGGATTGTTAGATATTGATTTATTAGCTAGGAGATTCTGTCTCCTTTGTTTCTTTGCATCAGTCTGTTAAGGTATTTCCTGCTTCAGACTGGGCATTTTTTGGACTTGGTTTGTTGATTTGTTAGTTGTTTCCTCTGCTTTTTTTGACATGTCGTGTCCCTCGCCTTTTGATACTCATTTCTTCTGGACTTTGGCATTTGTATTTACTCACAAATTTTCTGCTGTGTTTCTACATTTCTCTTGAAGTGCTGCACACAGAGTTGAATATAGCATTCTAGAGGAGACTTCTTGATCTGGATACTGTGTCTGGCTTCTTGAGGTGGGAAGTTAGAAGGAAAGCTGGAATTCACCATAGCGAAAGACTGTTTAGCAGAATACCAGTGTTACATGTAAATTCAGTCGGTTCTGGCTTTCTTAAAATTCCATTTTTAGCCCATTTAAACTACTTCTTACATTTTTTAAAGTTCTTTGTCTAAATACAGTGTTTGGGATTTTTTGGGAGTGTTTTTGTTCCTCTGGTGATGCTGTGAAGCTGTGGGATGTGCAAATACTGGAGTGCAGCAGAGTGTGGCAACAGTACATTCCAGCTGCCATTAGTGACACGTACCCCAGTGTGGATAGCAGCCTGGAATAGCTCTGTGTGTCAGGTGGGCCTCTTATTCCACAGGAGCAGGAATTCTCACTTTGTTCAGACCACTGGATCTCTTCAATGGTGGTGTTGACTGGTAACAGTTTAGGTCCTCTATTAAATAGGAACAAAGTCTTGCCAGTCTTGCAATAGTTAGAAACTGGAATAAATTGCCTATGATTGTGGTGTAATCTAGATCTTAATCTCTGAAATACAACACAATTGCAGAGGTAGCTTGGGAAGGGCAAGCAAGTTGAATACATGGTGGAGGGGGGTGGGAAAGGTTCTGTTTTCCGTGTTATTTAAAGGAAAAGGGATAATGTATGTTGCACTACTTTAAAAGAAAATAATAATATTTCCTACTATTTTTCTCTTGTCATCTGTGGTTTTCAGTAAGATCCAGATGCAGCAGGCCTTATTAATATTCCTTATAATCTCCAGTGTGATAATGAGGTAAGGCTAGACCATAAAGTCTCAGTGTTAACAACAAAAATTTCATTTCTTTGTCGTGCACAGTGAATGATCTTGGAGGTGATTTTAAGGGATATGGCAAAAGCTCCTCAGCTGCTGACAAAGTTGTCGATGAAATCAGAGCAAAAGGAGGGAAAGCAGTACCCAATTATGGTATGTTATTTTTCCAGATGAGTCTAATGCTTTATCTGTAGGAATAGTGACCATGTTAAATGAAAACTTTATGCTGCTTAGTGAAAGCTTGCTAATAGCATACACATTAAACGGGTGTAATATGTGGAGTGGGGAGACAGATGTTAAAAGCAAGTGAATTAATTGCTTCTTTTAATTAAGATTTGTCCACTAATGCCCTTCTCTTTTATCTGATTTTGTAACATTGAAGTGTTAGGTAGCTGTCCTTCCACAGTTTTCAGAGGCAAAATGAGAATGGTTAGTTCTTACTTGCTTTGCTTTGTGTTTTTCTTGTGATGGCAAATGTTGTGCCATTTAGACTTGATGTGTGGGATTTGCTTTAGGCCACATAGAGATAATGGCTGGATTTGAATTTAGTTTTCACTGGGACTGTACACAATTTATTTTTCTTAGCTCTGTGGAATTAGTTGCTAATATTCTGGAAGTGCAGTGTATTCAGTTAATTTTATTTGAAAATTTGTACTTTTTTCTTACAGATTCCGTAGAAGATGGTGAAAAGCTTGTGAAGACAGCCCTTGAGGCTTTTGGGAGGATAGGTACAGTTGCTTAATTCATGTTGAAACTTGTTTGTAAGTGTAAAGCCATTATAAGCAATTATCAACATGTGAATGAAATACATTTTGACAACAGCAGTACTCACCAACCCTGGATGCCTGTAGTCAGTGAAATCTGAATAAGGGGCTTTCATCTTTTAATCTGAATGGTCAACTCTTCTGGGTTGAGACTTGCCTGTCCTGAAGTATGATGTTGTAATTAGTGTCCAAGGGTAGAATTCATTACTGAGGACAAGGAGCTATAGAATATACGTAATATGATGTATATGCCCAGTGTTCTTATCTGTATATATTTGGAAGTGGGCAAAAAATAGAAACAAGCTTGTATTTTATCAGTGCATTGAATTAATTTCTTTTTTTTTTTTTAATTTCAGATATTGTTATAAACAATGCTGGGTGAGTATACCTGAGGGTTTTGTCCTGTTTGAGTGTGGGCTGTCCCTTTTGTGTAAACAAGTGTTGATCTTGTGTTTGTTTTGTTTTCTTAACATTGCATTTTAGGATCTTAAGAGACCGTTCCTTTGTTCGGATAAGTGATGACGATTGGGGTGAGTTGATTTTAAAATTACTTCAAAATGTGTTACAATCTCCTCCAAGAAAGAAGGCAAGACAGGGAAGGCTTACCTTTTACCCTGCAAGCTTAGTGGCAAACTGCCTAGCAATTCTGTGCTGCAATTCGTGGTAGGTGTATGTAGTTCCAAAGGGGAAGAAGGGCTTTTCTTCCCACTCCTGGTTGCCAGAGGCAGTAAGAAAAAGGGCCATGTGAATTACACACAATAGGTTTTGTGAGCAGAACATTCCTAGTGCCAGCACTGCGTGGCTGAATACTAAACAGGCTTAAAAGACCCAGAACTAACTAGAGAGGAAAGCGAACTGATGTGCCAGGGGACAGAAGAAAAAGCAAAACCTTCAGTGGGATGGTAGATGGTGATAAGCCAGTGGAGAAGACTTTTACAAAGGTTGTCTATCTTCTGTAGTTCTTGTCTGATTCGCTTAAGTGGAGGAATTTTGAATGCTTTTGAATTCTGTACAGGAGAGCCCCAGCCCCATCCCCATCCAAGAGGTGTTGTATGTGGGCAGCCCCTTCATGATCAGTGTGTGTTCAGGCAAGTACTGAAAAATGGCCTGTTTAAAAAAAAAAAAAAAAGACCAAAACAAACAAAAAAACCCCATCATTGTTTTAGGAACAGTTTCAGAGTGTGAATAGAGTTCATTTTTGTCATGAAGAAGAAACATGGTGCATTTCAAGCAGGGAGACAAATCCCAGATTTAGTAAACTGATGTCAATTTGTTCCTAGATATAATTCACAGAATTCATTTGAGGGGATCGTTCCTGGTCACCCGAGCTGCATGGAATCATATGAAAAATCAGAAATTCGGCAGGTAAAAATGTGTCTTCTGTTTTCCATTTTTCAGTAGSGTATAACAGACTGATGCATGGCCAAACAGTGAAGGAAGAGTCTTGCATTCTTTTCTTTCACTTTCTCAGGGTTGAGGCAAAATCAGTTCAAATGTCTTTTCAGTTCTGATTCCCCATCCCCAGTTCCTCAGTCAAATGTTTAAAGGTCTTTTTTTTTCCAATATATTTAAATGTATTTTTTCTGACTCTCCTAAACAGAAGTTGTAACAATGTAAAAATACCATTTCTATTAATGAGTACTGGTTAGAAATGTTTGTTACTTGTATGTTACTGGAAGTTTGAGGGGTTCTTGTTCTGCTACTTCTTATTCAAATGACTGATACATGCAATTCTGCTGGTAGGTCGGTTTGTTTTTTTTTTGTTTGTTTGTTTGGTGTTTGGTTGTCATTAGTTTTCTTTGTTTGTCACGTTGAACCCTTTGGAGAAATGTATTTGTCTTAAAATTATGGGTGTGTTCTTAGTCTACTTTGGTCTGTATTACTGTTAACTTAAAAAAAGTGCAGTGAAATCAGGGGTTTTTTTTTATTTCTGTGTTTTTATCAAAAACCTTATCAACTGATTATATTAATCTTAACTGTACCCATATATTGAAAACTGTGTGAGTTGCTTTCTCATCCTGTGACCTAAATAGATAACATTCATTCTCATCCAGGGAAGTGAGGTGAACTGTGAGGATAGCGAAAATCTTAAGTCTGGATGTTTAAAATTAAATTACTTCTTCAAAAACAGCTTAATTCTAGAGTTACATCCATTTAGGATAGTGCTTCCCTTGTCTCCTTTTCTATATTTGCTTAGATAACAGTGGTAGTGAGTGCTTCTGCWCTTTATGGATAGACATGTGCCATCTGCATAATGCCTGCTTTACACAGTTTTTAGCTGTTGTTCATCATATTGAACCATTACTTGCAACTCATCTCTTAGATGAGTTAATTACATGTTAAAACCATGTTATTAGCAATGAGGCAGATAAAAATAATGAAATATATGTTGATCCAGCTATGCAGTATGTTTACAAGTAGATTTGAACAGAATCTGATAAGGCCTTGTGTTGGTTTTGCATGGTTTGGTTTCTGGCAGTGGGGGGATCAAAGAGGTGGCTTCTGTGAGAAGCTGCTGGAAGCTTCCACTGTGTTTGGCGGAGCCAGTCCCAGATGGCTCTCAAGATGGATGTGCTGCTGGCCAAGGCTGGGCCAGTTAGAGGTGATGGTAATGCCTCTGTAATGCCATATTTAAGAAGAAAATCAAAACAAAACGACATACAGTTTTTTCTACCCTGAGGAGGTGAGAACTCCAAGGTCAGTGGAGAGGGAGGGCAGGAGGTGCTCCAGAGCTGACATTTCTCTGCAGGCCATGGTGAGACCCTGGTGAAGCAGCTGTGCCCCTGCAGCCCCTGGGGGTCCAAACGGGATGCAGAGATCCACCTGCAACCCATGAAGGGGGTTCCCATGGTGGAGCAGGTGGATGCCTGGAGGAGGCTGTGATACAGTGGAAGTACTGGTGGAGAGAGGGTGCCCCYGCTTCCAGAGATAGAGGGCTCTTGCTTCCAGGCTGGAGCAGCTTGTCCTTGGAGGACTGCACCCCATGGAAGAGAGACCCATGCTGTGCCAGTTTTGGAGTGCTGTCTGCCCATGAGAGGGACTCTTATTGCAGCAGTTTTGGCAGGAATGCTGCTTGTGAGAGTGGACCCAAGCCAGAGAAGTTAATGGAGAACATGGGAGGGACAGCCTCACTGGGGGAGGACTCCTCTCCCAGAGCAGTGGAAGAAAATCTTGATCAACTGACCAAACCATGCCCTGTCACCCTGTGCTGTCAGTGGAAGGAAAGGGCTTATTTTACTTCTCATTATCCTTCTCTGTGTCTGTTAGTAATAAATTCACTTTGTACGTGTAAATTGAGCTTTTTTTTTTTTTTTGCCCTAGGAGTATTTTCTCCCAGTCCTTATCTCAACTCATGAACCCTTTGTTAATTTTTTTTCTCTCTTCTGCCCAGCTCTGGCAGAGGAGGGTGAGCAAGTGGCTTTCCTGGGTGCCTGGCATTTGGCCGGTGTCAAACCTCAACAGGCTTCCTTTAAACCTGAAGGTGTAGACCCATTTCTTTTGAATGGAGATGACCTGCAGCATAATGTTTTCTTGCCTCAAACCAGCTGTGAACTGTAGTAGTTTTGGAGCTCTTGTGTGGGCAGTTCAGTCACCTCCAAAGCAATAATGGGGACAGCAAAGAGCAAGACTTTCCTATCTTCTTCTGTTATGCATTTGTCATAGGTTTGCAATGCATATTGGAATTCTTCGAAGGTGAATTCTGTGAGAATAGATATTCAGATATTACCAGGTAGATGATATTAAGGGAAGTAATTTTCAGTAAAGTAATTTTCTTCTAAGTGCTGAAACTTTTTATCAGTTACCCTGAAATGTGATTAGAAATGAAAATAAATTACTTCTGTCTATAGGGGACCCACTGCCACAGAATGTCTTTCCTAGTGCTGCAGTATCACTCAGAAAGCCTCATGACTTTGTTAGTTTTCTGCTACTCTGACAATGTGTCAGGATTTGTGAGATGTTTGCTATCCATCAAACATTAGTTACCTGACTGTTAGCAAAACCAACAAATAATATTTTCTTTTTTTGAATACTTTGTTTTGTGGAATAAGGGGAATATAATGCCAAAGCTGTAAAATGCTGTTGTGTAGAATCAAATAACTTGAAGAAATAATTTAATTTTGTTTTTTTCCTCTCTTCTCCCCTAAGAATAATTATGACATCCTCAGCTGCTGGAATATATGGAAACTTTGGTCAGGCAAACTACAGTGCTGCAAAACTTGGCCTTTTGGGTCTTGCAAACACAATTGCAATTGAAGGCCGGAAGTATAACATCCACTGCAACACAATTGCTCCTACTGCTGGATCCAGGCTGACCCAGACTGTCATGCCACAAGGTGAATAATTTAAGGTCTTCATGTGCTGATATTTTTCAGTGAGTTGAAGCACAACGAACTTTCTTATCTCTTAGAAAATGCAAGTCCACTTCACACTTAATGTACTGCCAATTCATTGTTCCTACTATCTTTGTGTCCTTGAACTATCAACTTACTTGCTTTATCTGTTATGAGGAATTCTTACTTTCTGCCACAAGATATGAAGCAAGTTTTCTCATTTGCAAAAACAATTCCATGTGGCAAGGCTCTTTAATTGTAGGCTCTTCCAAGATCCTCCTACACTAGTGGAAACACTTACTTGTTTCATCACATGTGACATCAGGTATGTGCATAATGTGTCTGCACTTGTTGTAATATTATCTAATTGCGAAATACTGGGTTTTTGCTCAACATATCATGTGTGTACTTAGTGGTTCAGTGATCAGCAGGAGATGATAGTGAGCTGAGTTGCCTAATTTTTCTTTATTGCACAGCTACAATCTTTGAATGGTTGAACAGGTTTGACAGACTTCTGCATTGGGAAGTTCAGTGTAAGGAGCATTTTAGGAGACAGTTGTGTGTACGTGTAAATTTAGGATAAATAGACTGACTAATTAATTTCGCAAATGACCAAAAGAAAAGTAATTTGGAAAAAAAAGGTCTGTTAAAGGAAGTTGCTCTCAGAAAATCTTCTAGAACCAGTCCATTTCACTCCTGACCTTCAAAAGAAGCCCTTATGATGGGCAGATTTCAAAGCCAAGGGAATCATCACATTCTTCGGTCTCATAGGGTATTGGAGACTGACATATTTATATAACTAAAGATATTTATTTAGTTATGCTCAGATTGAATGCTTGATTTTGTTTGATTGAAGTAGCTTGGTTTAGATCAAAATAATCCAGGTGGTCATGACTCTTAACAGTCTTATAGATTGTAGGTTCCAATGATTTATTGCAATTGCTTATAGAAGATCCAAATACATGAAGCATGCGGTGTAAAATGGATTACATTTCTGAAGATATTTAATCAACATAGGATGATAAAAAATACCTCATAATTTTCTTTCTTAGTAATTTTAAGAAGAGTGAGATCCTATGGTCTCTCTGTAAGTCTGATGATTTATTTGTTATCTTGTTCACTCTGTTCCTGTCCAGTTTTTCAAATACTCTTTAAAGATTTGAACACCACAACATTAAAAACATTTTCAGATGTCTTATCAAATTATCCCTGTTATCTTAGTCAGGACTTTCCTATTTGTCTTCAGATGTCTGCAGGCACCTATGCTTTTTCATTGCCATACATTATTATGCATGTTCAACTTGACCCACATATTCTTGTTCTTGCTAATAACTCTTAAATGCAGTTTGCATGTTTTGTGTGGTTCTACTACCTATTTTTAAATTATTTTAAGAGTGGATTGCAAGCATTAATGATAGTACAGAGTTATATTTTGAGACTAAATTATGTGTGGCATGAAGTGGAATCCTTTGGAAAAGCCTAAGGACTGACAACATGCCATACTAAATGAATTCAGATTTCTTCTGCTTTTATGGAACTTCTCAAAATGAACTTCTGTTAACCTTAGTTTTGCTATTAAAGAAGTACTTATAATGATAAGCATTCCTAACTCTTCATCTGGGAAAATCTGGCTATAATTGGAAATGCTTGATGACCTTTAGCTGAGGAACAGCTATATATCTACTGCTGTTGAAAGAATAATATTCTAAAACTTAAAAAAGGAAATTAAGGAAAGTTATTATTCAGACAGTGGATAGAATATGTGATAAGAGCTGCCTGGACAACCACACTCTTCCATGACAATGAGTCAATTTTCAGATAGCTTTCTATTGTGCTAGATGTCAATGAAAATCCCAAAATAGGATTGATATGTAAATGTAGCTGGGCTGGTAATTCTCTACATTATTTGGAGAATAAATTTACAGCATTTACAAATGAAGTAATTCTTAAACAATCAGCAGCTGCAATTATTTTCTGTAATATCTTGTCTATATAGCTGACTTGCAGACTTAAAGGGAAATTGCTCAGGTACATCTCTGTCAGGATTATGGATAGCTGTCTTGTCCTTGTTTCAGGCTGCCTGTCAGAGGGAAGTTGAGGAAGGTTATCTGGTTTTACAGTCTGCGTGTAACAGTGTTCATAACAGGCTTTCATCTCTCTGGCTGAGAAGCCATGTTAGGGGTTTGGCAGCATGTATGTATCTCATGAGATGTTTGTATTTATTGAACCTACAAATGTTGCATTTAGTTTGTCCTTTCTTTTCATGACAGAACACTATTGATAAAATTCTCCTGGTTCTGCTGGTCATAAGAAGGTGTTAGAATAAATAATTTAGTGAAACTGTAAAGTATTTCTATTTCATGATTCCCCTCTCTAATTTGCTCTAGATCTGGTCGATGCTTTCAAACCAGAATATGTTGCTCCTTTAGTAGTTTGGCTTTGCCATGAGAGCTGTGCTGAAAATGGCAGTCTATTTGAGGTAATTTTTTTTATTTTTCGTTTTTTCTCTCTCCTTCCCTCCCTTTGCTCCTTCCCCCAAAATCAGTTGCTTGTTTTTATTGCCTAGCCTTAAACTTTTTGCTGAAACTAAATTACCATGTAGTGTGAACTACATACTCAGCATAAACAGAAGAAATACTGATCCGGTTTTACAGTATTTGACGAGTACTTCAAGGCAGTAGCAGCCTTGTTAAGTTCTGGTCTGTGATCAAAATGCTACCAATTCGATTGTTACAATTCTTATTGTACTCTTTTAATGTTGAAGAGATACCAAAATTCAAAACATATTTTTATTCTCAAAATCATTCAAACATAGAAAATAGCTTACAGGAAGGACTAATTACTTAATTATGATATTCATTACAAGTATTGGCGTCAAACTGCTAAGTCATATGTTGTATGGAAACAGTTTCATGTTGCTCACATTCAGGTGCTTAACTAAACTGTTAAATACAATCAGCAGAAGCTCAGAAATACTTAGTATATTGAATTTGTTCTATAGTATAGTTTTGTTTCCCAGCATTACCAAAGCTTTGTTTTGTGACTTTTCATAAGCTGATGATATTCTTTTTTTTTTTTTTTTTTTGGCAGGTGGGAGCTGGTTGGATTGGAAAATGTAAGTACTTTATGTTGCAGGATTGACCTTGTTTTTGGAATTGGCATCAAGACTGTGCAAATTTTCTTTAGACTTAATCTCTATACTCAAGACTTGTTTTACTCAGGCAAAAAGATCAATAAAAGCCTAGGGTTCTGCGAAAACTGCTTATATTCAGTAAAAGTAAAAAATTTAGCTTCATGTGAGCAGAACTAAAAACTTAGGTATGTTCATTGTTATGCTTTTGCACTAACAGTAACTGAGCATCTGCCTGAGTAACTTAAACTCTTGGATCCTGGGCATAACTTGAAGTAGAATTTGTGRTGCTGAGGAAATGTTGCTGCCTTTTCTTGACGACTTTAATTTTTCATTATATAAAAGTATGGCATACTGATAAACAGGCATGGTTTTCATTTTTCATTTCATCCTTTTTCATTGCTTTTCACCTTTATTTATGCTTCTATTAAAATACCACTGTATAAATATGTTGAGGCAATTAGTCTTCTTAAATAACCAGTAGCTATGCTTCCCATGTATTTTCCTTAGTGACTCCAGTAACTTCCTTAAATATTAATGTAAGGAAAACTTGCAGGCGATACTGAGGACTTACGAGAAGAAAAAATACTCAGTGTATGAGATGAGATGTCTTGACTTTTTTTCCTAAACTCGTTGAACCTAGTACAGGCATTGTTTTCGTGAACTGTGCAACTTTTCAGCCTACATGAGTATCATCAGTGGGTTGGAAGTTGGACTATTAATTCAGGAAGTCATTCTTCTTTCTTTTATTTTTTTTCCCCACTTGATAACCATTTTGTACATTTTTTACTAACTGTAAATGTTCTGTGTAACTGGGACAGTGTTTCCAAGAAGTGTGGTAAACTGATTAGAAGAAGCAGGGCAGCAGCACAAAACATCTTGCTGCCCTTCACAAGCAGTTAGGTTTTAATACAGCTGAAAACCTGCACTTTGATCAAGAGAAAATACCATTTTTCATCATTATAATGGCTATTGTTGAAGTTACTGGAATGAAACTATTGTTAATGAGGTACCAGTATGGCCTTATTCATTGCTTTCTGCTAATTAACAGCAAACGGAACATGACTGGTTAAGTACTAGAATTACAATCCAGGAAGTCTGTATCCTTATGGAACTAATTTCACATTGGCCTTAGCAGTTTCTCTCAGGTTACAGTATTGAAATACTACTTCAGAAACCATTTAGAGATGGTGGCTGCTGGTGTTGATTCTTTTATAGCTAACAAGTGGTTTTCACTTTCTCTATTGTTTTCCATGCTTTCAGAAGATTCCTACACATTGATAGTGAAAGTCATGTCAGAAGAGAAAGTCTTAGACACATACTAGCTACAACTTTTCAGTAGAGAATCCTAAAACTAGTATTTCTGGAGAGTAGTAAGTCTGTTGTAGCTTCAGGGAAACTTAAAATCAGTGCTATTCCCTTTCTAAATGCTATTTAAAGCAATGAGCCCTTTTAATTCATCTGGAGGTTATACTGGTGAGTTATGTTGGAGTACTTAAAACGTYTCCCTTATTGTACCCTCTTGGAGGTAGTAGCCTAGATGAAAGTTATCTGAAGAAATGAAAAGCTTCTTTGATGGTTACTGGAATTCTCTGGCTGATGTTTCCCATTAGTGCGCTGGGAGCGATCCTTGGGTGCCATTGTCAGAGGAAAGAATCAGCCAATGACACCTGAAGCAGTGAGAGATAAGTGGGAGAAGGTGTGTGATTTTGATAATGCCAGCAAACCCAGAACTATCCAAGGTAAGGGAGATAGTTGGTGCCTGGGGAAGAGAATGTTTTTGGGAAACCTTATTGTAGCCTTTCAGTACTTAATGGAGAAACTCTGAGAAATACAGGAAAGATGGGACAAATGTATACTGCTGCAATAGGACAAGGGGTAAACAAAAGAGGATCAATTTAGATTAGATATAAGAGGGAAGATTTTTACAATGAGGGTGGTGAGACACTGGCATGAGTTGCCCAGACAGGTGGTGGGTGCCCCATGCCTAGAAATATTCAAGGTTTGGCCAGACAGGGCTTTCAGCAAACTGGTTTACTTGAAGATGTTCCTACCTGGGAGTTGCTGGGGGGTTCAACTRGCTGACTGCTAAAGGTCCCTTCCAACCCAAACTGTACTTTGATTCTGTGTATGTGGATAGCTTGGGCAAGCAAAGCTTAGAAGAGAACGCTTTCTTTCAAACATTTGTTGAAACTTCAAAATCTACAGAGCTAGTGAACTTTCTTGTAAATGTATTACATTAATCATTTACTGTTTCAGTATGGTCAGGTCTTTGTAAAGCAACTGCTGTGTTCTTACTTATAGCATTAAGACGTGATTTCTTTTAACAGTTTCTAGAGAAGTGACATTGTTGTCATTGTAAGCATTAGAGTCAGACTGATGACAGTGTTTTATTTAATTGCACCTACATGCAGACAGCGTAGTGTAATAGAGAGATTGTGTTTTCAGTCCTGGAATCTTTGTTTTTGGTATACATTTTGCTACCAGAAAGCTCTGGTTAAGTTGTAGGATATATCACAGCAAAAAAGTTCTTACTGTACCTTATGTTCTTGGGTCACATCACCCCCTTGGCTGGTGATCAAAATGATTTTCTCTTTCAATGCTTTGTTTACTTTTCTCGTTTCCTAGCTGGCATTTAAGAGTGCCGGGCAGGAAGGAAAAAGGCATCCTTATGTACAGTGTCATTTGAATTTCAAAGATAGTTAAATGCATAGTAGATAGCAGATGTTTAAGCTGTTGGTTCAGAAATCCATTAGGACATTTTGTTAAAAACCTTAAAGATATGTTTTTAGATGCCTGTATCAGAAGCAGAATAGTACACATTTTGTCCTTTCCCTCATATCTTGGCACTCTGGGGAATGTAACCATCCAAACAGTAGTTCTAAGTCACCTTACAGATCTTTGGCTTACAGATCTGTTTCCAAATCTATGCAAGCTTATAGATGTTCTCTGTTCTGCTATGGAATGGTATTTGTAACAACATAATTCCAGCTTTATTGCTTCTGATTTGTTCTAGGACCTGTCACATGTACCATGTTATTTTTAGAGGTTACTAGCAGGAAAGTGTTGTAGGTGGGGATTTCTTTTCAAAGTTGCTTCAACATTATGCATGATATTTCACATCTGCCAGTTGATGCTACAAGGAGAAAAAACTGAAGATTTTGAGCTTCAAGTAAAAGTGCTTACATTACAATATGGCAGGTCTCTACAGTCATAAATGTTACRTTGGCAGGATCTTCCATGCCTTAGCATCTGTTTTGTTATGAACTTAGTAAAGATATAGCTTTTTCCTTCCAGTGCCATCAAGCCACAGATACTGAATAAAAACTTGTGCATTCATTGTACTGTGTATTTGTGAGAAGCAGCATAAGGGTTGATGAAAATTCTTGTTAGCTGAATTAGAAGTTTCCTTTACTGTCGAGTTCTCCACTTTATTGCTTGAAGGCATTTGACTGTGAAATAAAGGAAACTAATTGGAGTACTTGCATTAAAAATTAAAAGGTACAATATCTAACATCTTCAATTTAAAACTCTTCCT
Organism: Alauda arvensis; assembly: GCA_902810485.1. Lineage (NCBI taxonomy): Eukaryota > Metazoa > Chordata > Aves > Passeriformes > Alaudidae > Alauda > Alauda arvensis. Next base: position 1,357,322 of record CADDXX010000055.1, on the reverse strand, counting down.
GCAGATTTTCTTAATTTGAGTAATACGATGTTGTGAAGAGCATTTGTGTACTAAGCATTATATGCAGCAGGAAAAAAACAAAAAAAACCCAATTAGATCAAGTGTTTGCTTTTCATCTAGTAGAAGACCCTGTAATCCAAGATGCTAATCATGTTTCTGTAATACTGATAAGAGAGGCTTGACTTTATAACTTTGTATTTGGTGCATAAAGCAGAAAGACCAAAGTAAGTTTGTGCAGAAGCTTCTTCCTATTGTGGGAAGGGAATCAGACTGTGTTGTGGTAGAGGCAGAGGACAGCCATCCCTGTCTTGCAGGCTGTACACAGCATTCTGTAGTACTTATTGCATGAGTTAGTGTTGTTCTGTTATCTAGGGAAGCAGAATTTATTGTGTCCACAACCTGTGTGAGGCACTCTCTGAAGCTTCTCTTCAGATGTGAAAATGTGAGCCAGTTTCAGCTAAAGGTCTGTAATCGGCTCTTRGAAATTCTTGTGCATTTTTAATTCTCTTAGAAGCTATATATTTACAGAAAACAACTTGAGTATTCTCATTGTGTGGCTTCTGGCACATCTTAAAAGCTTATGTCTGACATAGAGCAAATTAATGTAAAACACATCAAAGGTGTGTGTATGAAGAATTTGCATGAGAGAAGTATTCCAGCTTCACTGTCAGCTTTCCTTATATGTATTTTAAAAAGGTTTAAACACTTTTCCTCCATTGTGATTAAGGGATATGGTTCATATGCAATGTCCCCTTTTTGGAAAATGAATACTTTTGGAAAGAGACACTCCTTGTTGTGACTATTTTCAACCTTTGTTCACCAGCTTAATCTTTTCCTTCTGTCTGCTAATGATTTGCTGTGTAATAGCAGGCCATTCTGAGGTGGTGAACATACAAGGTTTTAAAGTTCACTGATAGTACAACAAAGTAAAAAATATCCCTATACCAATAATAAAATAATCGTGTTAATTAAAAAGTTCCCTACTGGATTTGTTTCTACCAAAATTATACCCTTTGGTGTAACTGTGTATTTCTTGGGTCTTGAAGTGAGAAAGAAGATTGGGAATTACTATCCTGTCAGCCTCAACTCTGTGTGTGGGAAGGTCATGGAGAACAGGGAGGTGATTTGAGACAGCCAGTACAGATTCACCAAGCATGAGTTCTGTCTGACCAAACCAATGGCCTTCTGTGATGGAATGACTCCATCAGTGAGTAAGGGAAGGCCTGTGAATGTCATCTGTCTGAACTTGTCTAAAGCCTTTGACACAGCCCTCCATAACATTTGTCTAAATTGCTGAGATAGGGATGTGATGGGTGAGCTGTTCAGTGGAGTAGGTTTTGGTTGGATGGTCAATGTCTCAATGTCCACATGGAGATCATTAATGAATGGTGTCCCTCAGGGGGCTGTATTGTGGACAGTTCTGTGTAATAGCTTAATCAATGACATAGATAAGGAATTGAGTGCACCCTCTGCAAACTTGCTGAGGGTGCATTGAGTTGAGTAGTGCGGTGAGACACCTTGAGGGATGGRATGTCATCCAGAGGGAGCTGGACAAGCCTGAGGACTGAACCCATGGGAACCTCATGAGCTTCAACAATGCCAAGTGCAAGGTATTGCGGGGCAATCCCCAGTATCAATACAGGATGAAGGCATTAGGAACATCCCTGTGGAGAAGGACTTGGAGAGGCTGGCGGGTGAAAAGTTGGACAAAAGCTGGCAATATGACCTGCAGCCCAGAAGGTCAATTGTATCCTGGGATGCATAAAAAGAAACATGTCCAGTAGGCTGTGGGAGGTGATTCTGCCCCCCAGAGGTCTCCTCCTCTCTTGGAGTACCACGTCCAGGTCTGCAGTCTTCAACTCCAGAAGGACATAGATCAGCTCTGGAGCAAGGCTAGAGAAGGGCCACAAAAATGATCAAAATTATGGAACTCCTTTTTTAAAGGGAAAGGTGGAGAGTTGGGTTTGCTCAGTCTGGAGAAGAGAAGGCTTCAAGTGACACCTTTTTGTAGTCTTTCAGTATTTAACTTATTGGCAGGGCCTGTTGCAATAGGACAAGAGGTAATGGCTTTAAACTAAGGGTTAATTTAGATGAGCTATAAGGCAGAAGTTCTTTACAAAGAGCATGGTTAAACACTGGAATGGGTTTTTCATAGACAGGTAGTAGATGCCCCATCCTGTAAACGTTAAAGGTCAGGTAAGATAGGGCTCTGAGCTACATGATCTAGTTGAAGATGAATCTGATCATATCTGATCTATAACTCTGATCTCCTTAGTGTTCAGCCAGATACTAGCCAACTCACCAATTTTATAGTCCACTCATATAATACATTCCGGAAGAAAGACTCCTTGAAAAGGAGATTGTAGTATTCTGCACCATTATTAATTTACGGGTTACCTTTATCCTGTTGGTCTTAATTATGACAAATTATTTTGTCAAAAATGCATGTTGTTAATCTTTAGGTCTCACCATTAAAAGTGGTCTTTATATTCCTGCATGTAAGTAGTTTGTGGCCGTGCTAAGTTGAGGAAATGTTCAGGTTTGCTTGGAGGTCAAACCTGTATTCTCCTGTGAAGATTTTAAAGCAATGTGAAACCTTCCTTCGGTTCATGCACAAAAAGTAGAAACAGTGTGTTACTTCTTCCAATAGCTCTGTATGGCTTTTTTTTTTTTTTTAATTCATTTAATGAATAAACAAAGGGACTACCTTTTAAAAGATTTTAAAAGCGATTACCTTTTAAAAGATTCTTATAAATTGCAAATGTTGTTTTGCATGTTTTCACATTATGTAGATGTCATAACCTCATGTCATATTGTGATAGAGCTTGTATCCAAGGAGGAAGCTTGTCTTTGGCATAAAAGGTGGCAACATGTTTGTTTTTTAGACATTCCTTTTCTTCACAAAATTCAGGCCACAAACAAATGTTGCAATGATTCTGGCAGTGAGACTGGTAAGCAAGAGATAGTTTAGGAAGATAGGATTTTGCTAGAGTGCATGCGGTTACCTTGCAGGGTGTTTAGAGTAGTACTGTGTGATAGAGCAGTGTTGTGTTAATGCAAACAGCAATACAAGTCAGTATAGTTACAGGGGTTTGGAAGTGGAGAGGAATGACTCTGGATTAAGGTAGTTAAGTAATGATTTTTCACTCTTCTGACTTAAACACATTTTTATTTTTTTGTGCAAGATTCTCATCACCTTTTGTTTGATTCTTTCTAATGTTTAATATTGATTTTAGGCCTATTAAGCTTCAAGGATCAAGCTGTTCTTGATGGCCTTCTTTTACCACAGCTGAATTCAGCCATGCATCATCTAATTTATAATTCTGTTCAGTCTCAGACTTACTTGCTTTGGTATCTATCTGTCTGATTCAGGAAAAAGGGTAACAGTCAGGAGATTAGACCTGTGACTTGTATTGCAAATAATTTTTATGATAAGAAAATCAGTAGTAATTTTCAGATATTTGCATCCCTGACAGTTGACACATACAGGGTTCAATATCTTCTCCTTAACACATTGATGTCATGGTAGACTGGTGGTACAGGACTGATGGAACCTTTGTAGAAATCACTTTTCCTCTACTTTTGTGTGGATGCTTGTAAAATGCAGCACTGTGCTCAATTTGTAGATGTGTCTTTACTGTGTTTAAAGGTGAACTGAGAAATACCAGGCTATGTCTCATTTGCTGATTGTTGTGTGTCTGTAACCAGAGTGTGTCATGTATGGTTATCGAAAATTGAGGTTTTTTTGATTTCCTTCTCTAGAGTCCATAAGTGTATTGAGTGATGCTCTAAGTCAGATAGAATCTCAAGGGAATGTTTCTATGAATTCAACAAGCTCTGGATCAGTCATCTCTTCTCCTTCTGTTGACACAGTAAGTACATCTGTCTACCAGATGCATTCAAAGCTGGTGAAAACCTTGTGCAGAGAGACATGTGTTGCTGCCCACCTTGTACTCTGGCTTGCTGTCTGCAAAAAGAAAGCAGGGGTTTAAACTGTGAAGTAAGGAAGCAGAATTAAAATTGTCTCCATACTCCTGTCTCTATTTTTCCTGTTGAGGATAGGAAAACTTCTGGCTGAATAGACTGGATAATGCAGAATCTGAGTGCTTTTAAGTTTTTTTAAGACTCTTTAATTAGGGTATTATTCAGAGAAGCGGCAGAGATTGGGTGTTGTTGGGCAGTGTCATTTTGCTCTGGCTCCTTCTCTATAGATAAATTCTCCTCATTTCAATCTTATTATGGTGTTAATTATTTCAATTGTGGTTTGTTTCAGAAAAAATCTTATGCACTGCTTGGAGTGCAGCTGTATGAAGTTACACCATTTATTCTTGAGTTAGATTGCTTGAAGCAAGGTATAATGCCTTGCATTTGGGTTGTTTATATTGCAATTGTATACAATGTATTCATTGTATTGCAATGAATACATTAATATTTTATGGTATATTTATTACCCATATGTGTGCATGTGACTGTAAGCATCAGGTTTGATAGAAGAATTACAGAAAGAATTCAATTTAACTGTTTTTGATTTTTATTTTATGCTGACTTCTTATTTCCAGGCAAGCATTGTTGGCCGTGAATTGGGTACCAACGTGTATAAATACACTCACTTGGAGCCTATTCTATATGCACTTGGTGTGGGAATGTCAACTAAGGATCCAGACCACCTAAAATTTCTCTTTGAAGGAAGTGAAGAATTCTGCTGTTTACCCAGCTTTGGAGTAATTCCTGCTCAGACATCAATGTTCGATGGTGTTCCTTCTCTTCCAGGACTAAATATTGATCTTGCAAGGGTATGGAAGAGTAAAGTAGCTAATTTTGCTTGTGTGTCTCTCATATAACTGAAAGGTGACTTCAATCAATATTTTTGCAAAGTGGTTAAGTTCCTTTTGTTCTAGAAAAGAGAAATTCTTACATCCTAAGAAATTATTCATTTACTTCAGTTGTATAATGTGTCTTCCTATGATGAGGTGTATGATGGATTTGATATTCTGTTTTGCTTCGTGTTCACTTTTTTTAAACCATGAAAGCTTAAAACTGTATTTGAAAACATTTTGGGGATGAAGTTAGAAAAATAAAAGATTAAAACTTAGGGTTTTTAAAAATTTCTTTGCTCTGAACACTTTCTAAAATATCTATATATTGACTTGAGGGAGAATGCAATCTATTGATTGCTGTTACAGTACTTCTTTCTTTACATAGATGCTGCATGGTGAGCAATATCTGGAGCTTTACAAACCATTACCAACTTCAGGTCAGTCCTTCTGTGTTGCTGATTTGTTTTTCACTATGACAACAGTTCCTGTAGCCGTATTGTAAATKGAAATAGGGAAGCTTTGTTTCAAACTCTAGTAGTGCATATCCTTTTTACAAGGAGTGGGGGAGAAGAGAGGCAACCTGTTATGTTCTTRAAGGAATTCTGAAACTGTGTTTTCGAGATCAGGTGTTGCTTTTCTACTAAGACTTCATACTTAGTAAAGTATGTCTAATCTTTGATAAAAATAAGCAATATACACTACATACCTATGTATTATTAATCTAATTTGATACTAATTGCCAGAACTTTAAAATATATCAGTATGGTTGTATCATAAAACTTTTGGGATGTTTACCTAAGAATTCTTCAACATTGATTGTGCCTGTGTGCATGTAAGAAGAGAAGATTTAAATTACATATGTAAAAAACAAATGGGCATCTTAATGAGGAGGCTGAAATACAATTACTTTTCTTTCCTGTCAAAATTCTCAAGGTATTAGCTACTGCAGTAGCAAATTCTTTTCAGAGATGGCTGGGTTTTCCCAGATTACCATCTGAGAGTTGCTTGTTACATTAATTCAGGATATGCATGTGTCTGAATTTCTTCATTAGTAGGTTTTAAAAATTGAGTTTTTGAGGTTGTAGCAAAAAAAAAAAATTGCAAGCTGCAAATAAATGGCAGAATTTCTTGTTGAAACAAGAAAAAAGATATCTGAAAATTATATTTACTATAAAGAAGCCTGATGATTAATAATGGATTGCAAGGACTTCAGAAAGGTTTTTGGTTTTGCATTCTATAGGCTGATACATAAACACATGGTGTCTCTAAAGCAGTAACCTCTACAACAAACCTCAGGGACTCCTGTACCAGCTTCTGAGGTGAACTTCTCTTCTGCAGGACTGTAGTTGTCTCAGCCCTCCTGAAATCTGTGCCCAATCCTTAAATGATTGGAGCTATCTTTGAAGATAGCAATGTGTTTGAGTCTAAAAAGTGATGTGTTTAACTCTGAATACATGAACTATAAAAATTCTATTTAAAAAAAACCCCAAAAGTTATAAAAATATCCCAAGCAAAATAGCACTCAGATCTTCAAACCAAGATTTGCAAAGATTCCCAGACACTGTTGTTATAGTCATGATGATTGTAATTAATGACTGTTAAAATGCTTGTGATGATGTTGATAATAATAATTACAATAAAAAATACTAATAATAGCAGCAACAATAATGATATCAGTAGGTGAGGAAGTTAATAGGTAAGATGGTTAGTAAGGAAGTATATAGATTGATCTGTGGGCTTCATTCCTGAAGCATAACCTTACAATGTGTTCATGTACTTCTTTTCTAACAGGAGAATTAACTTCAGTTGCAACTGTTGCTGATATTCTGGACAAAGGATCAGGAGCAGTCTTGCTAATAGATGGTAAAATGGTTTCTGACTTTTGATGGGGGTGCAGATATTTATTAGGCTTCATTTTTTAACTACCTGTACCAATAACTGCCAGCCCTTCCACAGAGAAGACTTTTAGCTTATTAAATCTCAATGAGATGTGGCTGGGTAATTGTTCGTGGTCAGTTAACCTACTGAAATGGAAACACTTTCTTCCTGTGCAGGTAGAACAGTGCACCACGCAAACTGATCAAAGTGTCATTGTTCTTGGGTAGTTAGCACACTGAAATAAGAACACTTTCTTCCTGTGTAGGCAGAATAATGCAGTATGCAAACTGATCAAAGTTCTACAATAATAATACTTCTTCCTGCCTGAAGGCAGCCAGTTTCTATTCCACCATCCCACTGTAAGGGGGGTGTGTGTGCATGTGTGCGTGTGTTTTGTGGGTGGTTTTGCAAAGGTTAATCATGTAATTATTTTTTATACCCATCTGCAAAGCATCAATCTTTAAGATGTCCTGCATTCCCTTTTTATGTCAACATTATTTTAGCCTAAACAATACCCATTTCCTTCCTCTTGTATCCAGGTTAGAGGATGAGAATGTCTCCGGAAGTTGATAACTGGTAGTTTTCAGAATCTTACTCCCATTAGATGTGATTATGCCAAGGTCCTTTGCAAAATCAGAGAGAAAGAGTAGGTTTATAGGCTGTGAATATCTAAACACTGTTGACCTTTAATTTCTTCAGTGGTCAGATAAAATTGTAAAAGACTTTTATTGACCATTCCTCATAGCTGTGGTYTGATTTCATACTAGGCTAGTATGAAGCCTGTCTGTTCCTGCAACATGCAAAAGTTTTTTGTGAGCAGAGTCTTAGTGTTTTTAAATTTCTTCCAGAACTGGAAAAGAGCATTTTTAACAAAACAGCATTGGGAATTCCAGTCTAAGATGTAAAGAAGTGAAATAAACAGAAATAGGAAGCTGAATCTTAGTTCAGTGTAAGAAGTCTAACTTGTCCAAAAGAATAAACAGGTGACTATAAACTCTGGAACTCTTCTCATGCAAGGTGCTAGTAGCACTTTTTGTATGAGTTCATAATCTGCTTTACACACTGGGTATTCACAATAGCTTTTAGTAAACCATATTTTATGGTACAATTCTATATTTAAATAAATAGTTAATACAATCTGAAATGCTGAAATAAATCTAATTTCAGTTCTGTATTGTCAAATATTTTTAGCTCCCAATTTTGAAGGCCCATTTTTTAATTTTAATGCTTTCATATAGATAAAGTTCACAGTATTATTTGAAACAGAATGTTAGTCTTTCCTTCTAGGGAAGTGACTTGCAACAGTGCAGTGTGAAAGTGTGACCACTGTCCCCTCAGCTGTTAAAATGAGCTTTGTCAAGTTTCCAGCTGAACTTGGCTCTTGTAACAACACACTCTAGTTCTGTGAAAAAGGAGATTGAAGACAATAAATGATCTTCCTCTTCTTTGTCTTTCAGTGAATACTTACTGTGGAAAGGACCTAGTGTGTTACAATCAGTTCTCTTTGTTTTTTGTTGGAGCTGGAAGRTTTGGTGGAAAACGAACATCAGAAAAGGCTAAGGTAAATCCACATATATCCGTATTTGAAAAGACACCAAACACGTGAAGACTTCTGTCAGCACTGGAAGAAAAATATTTTCTATATAAACTAGGAAGTATAAACTAGCATTTAAGCAGTGTGGCTGTGCAAACTCCAATGGAATATAAATACTTCAGTTCACTGCAGAGCCCGAGTGAAAAGTTACTGTTCAAGTCTTGGGAAAACAGTGGTTTTATTTTGAGAGTTAGGGAGAAAAGTGAAACAGATGAGGTATTCCTGCATGGAAATATTTGAAATGGTAGAATATCCTAATGGAAAGCAGTATTAGGGCTGAGCTTGCATTTCTAGAAAAGATCTCTAGGTGTAGCTCTTTCTAAATCTATGTGTTTGCATGGACGAGGCTTGGAAAGCATAAAGAGGAAAGAAGTAGTGTTACAGTTTGGAGTGGAACTTTTCTGTTTTCAGAGAGTTATCAAGTAGCAAACATTGTCACATGAACACAGAATGTGTATGTCAAAATGCTTGAAGTAGCTGTTTGGGTACCTGACATCGTCCTCTTCAATGCTATATTTGAGGACAGTGTCAGCTGTGACTGCATGTTAATATTGTGAACTGGAGCCCTGGAGCACTAAAATAATACATTGTTGAATAGAGGGTATGTTAAGCACAGTGGTTTTGAACATTTATAATGAAATACCTACGTTTCATGTATCTGAAATACTGTAGGTGGTGTTCTTTGTGCTTGTAAACTTACAAGTTTTTTACTTAAATCTGTATCAATTTTCAAAATCAAAAGAAGTTTTACCACATATAAACTTTACAAATCAGGTGCTGAAATGCCTGCTGCTTCAAGGAGCCTCTATGTAGTATAAAAAAGTTCACAGGAAATTGTTGCAGATAGTGAATTGAGGTCTTTGAAGGAACCCTTAAGTCTTCTGTAATCAGATTTTATGAGTATGGAAAAAAGCCTGTGGTTCAAGCCTAACCTGTAGTGGGGATGTCAGTGAGTCCAGTGTAGTGCTTTGGCACTTCTGAGTTAAACACTGCACTTAAGGCAACCCCAATTTCTTCACTCTATTTGGTGAAGTATGAGAATGTTATATACATTGTTTTACATTTTAAAATATGAAGAATACCTGTTTGAGGCAGCTCCTTCCTGTGACTAAAAAAAATCCCCCAAATGTAGTCTCATTAAGACAACACAATAATACAGCAATTTCARCAGAGGCATTGGCGTGCAAGAGGCCAGTTTCCAATAGTAAATTTTCCTGCWTTTTCTTTGCAGACCTTCCCAGTTAAAAAAAGTTTCATTGCCCTCTGTGCAAAAAGAAATCCCAAACTGATAGGTTATAGTGTGTCTTTTTGTCATTTAACACTTTCATTGTATATGAAAATTGTATTGCAAAATCAAGAGGAACGGATTTCAACGGATTTCAACTTGGAACAGATTTCCAAGTTGAGGTCTGTGGTGAACAGGATGTTGTGTAAGTCACGTGTCGTTTCTTGACCTATGGGTAGAGGAGTTTCATTGATTATTCACATGTTGGCTAGTTTTAATGGCTCAGTAGGTCAAGCTGAGTTTCTTCAAACCAGCTGGAGATAGTTTGGCAGGTCATGCTTGCTTTGAAAGCTTGTTTAGGTAATGTTCTTGTTAACAAGCTGATTGTGTAGGTCTACTGTGATTCTCTGAAGTGACAAGAATGCTGTTATCAAGTCTTCCACCCAAGGCGTGGTCTTACTCGGTGTTAAACAGGGAAGAGCCTGTTTAACGCAGGTGGGGTTTGTTTTTTACTGTGCCTTTAAAAGTGTTATTTTAAAAGCTTCATTCTTGTTTCTGTGTTCCAAAGCTTTTTAATATTTTGTGGGACAACTGTTTTTTCTGAGTGAATAATTCTTTCTTGGCTTTTTTTTTGGTAATTTGGAAAAAATGTTATCAAACTTATCAGGTGAATCATGTAACTGTAGGCAGGATCTGATGCCTCAGAATCACTATCTTTGTAAGGCTAACCTTGATAAGAGACCTCTTCTGGACTAAGTATCTTTTTGTATTTGCCCATAAATGTAGAAAGGATAGGAGGAAGCTTACCAAATTGGTAAATATTTTTTCTTTTTATGCATAAATGGTATATTCTGGCATTAGGTATGGATAAAAGATTTTTGCTGTGAAATATTAATAATACTATTACTTTTGCTTTAGTTAACAGCAGTTCCACCCAAGAGACCTCCTGATGCTGTAATTTCTGATGTTACAACAGCTGATCAGGTAAAGCTTTTTATTCTTTAGGTGCAGAAATCTTTATTTTGTTCAGAGAAAGGAGTGTTATGTAAACTAATAGTTAAGGTTTTCTGATATACCTCAGGTATTTATACTTGTTTATTTATATTTATATATGTGTGTGTGTGTCCGTATGTATGTGTAAAGCTAAAATTTTTTCTAGCTTATGACAGTGTGTTTAATGTACTGTGTAAAACATTCTTTTCTTAAGACTGATGAAATTTTGAAATTTGTAATTGTTCATTACAAATTTTGCATAGAAGGAGGAGATGGTTGTTTGTATTCTGTTGTAGTTTTGAAAAAAAAAAAGGTTCAGGCTTCCTGAAATTTACATCACATGGTGCAAACAAGCACATTGTGATAAAAAAAAAAAAAAAGTTGCATTTCTGTAGTAGGAGGAGTCAAGTGAAACCTGAAATACTGACAGATACCTGTCCTGGTACATTTCTATTTGCCCCCATTCCCACTTGGTCCACAGGCATCTGCTTTCCTGAGGCAGAAACCTGTGCAAAGAAATAAAACCTCTCAAGGTAAACAYGCAAGTGTCAGACAAACAACAAAGGAAAGTCTGGAGCTACCAATGTCGGGACACTGAGTGGTGTTTCCAAAAGCAACTTAGTCATGGCAGGTGGCTGCATCTTTTGAAGATGGAATTAAAATGTTGAGCATTAGCTGAACTGCAGTGATTGCAATGTCTGCTTAGCCTCTCTCTGATTATACATGGAGTAAATAAGTCTCATCCAGCTGATTGTTGTGCTTGAAGTCCAAGTTAGCCCTACCCACTTCAACTGGGAAAGAGAGCCAAGATCAGCATTTTTGTTTATGTCACTGATGTACTGCTTGCATCCTCAAATTCACTGCATTAGTCTAGGAGGTACAGGTGTCTAATTCTTCTCAATAGGCTTTATTGAAAATTGGCAAGGTGAGCAAGGAGCGGGGAATAGTGAGGGAGTGCTTTTCTCCTGGCAGATGGCTAAATGTAGTGGAAAGTGCTTTCTAGCAGCTGACCCTTTATTAGATGGGATACAGCATCTCTAGAGGTCCAGTATTTAAAAGTATTTATTTTGAATGTTGGAAAGATTCTCCACTGCATGATTATAGTGGAAATGATTCCAGGCCCATCAGTTTTCACATGGTATTTTATTGCCTTGTTCATATGGTAGTTTTAGTTTCTGAACCTTAAACCCTTATGTCCAGAATTGTTACTGTGCATAAAATGCTCAAAGTTCGTGAGATAAAAGATAGTAAAGAATGTATAATTCAGAAGTTGGGAAACTTGCTGTTACAAAATTGATTATTGGAAATAAAAGAAGTAGCAGAGAGTAGCCACTTCACTTGCTTTTTTTAAGATCTGCTCTGACAGGTAGATATATAAAGAGCATTATTCTCTAGTTTAAAGTTAAAGGAACCAAGAGCAGTGGACTTTAATAATCATAAGAAGGCTTCTGTACCAAATTATTTAGTAGCATCTGTGTTTCAGTGATGATGACAGGAGGGGTGTGCAGGAAGGGGGAATATGTAGCACTTGGGAACTTCATGTAGATACAGACTTTCATGGGAAGGTCAGCTTGGGAAAATATCCTACATTTACCAGGATTTTACATTTATGTGTCTGTGGAATGATACATAGCTGCCCAAAATCTTTAAAAAATGGAAGCTGGCACACRAATTGCTTCAAAATTTCGGAATGTCTTAGTGTTTAAATGAAAAGTGTGTTGGCAGAAATGACTGTTGCTATTCAACTATTGAACTGGTACAGAGTATAAGACAGACTGGAGGAGTCAGTTTGCAGATGATATTAAGCTGTACTAATGTCCAGTGATAGTTGTGACACTCAGTTTTTGTTGCCATAATTGCATGGCTAAACTGCTCTTCATAATTAGCATTTTTCCCCTTTTCATATCATGATCATGTAGCAAACCATCTGATAAGTAGGCTTCCATGCATATTTTAGAAATATTTACACACCTGTCTTTCACTGAAGATAATGACTCTAGTTACCTTGAAAGTTTATTCAGTTCTAACTCTACTGCAGTGGGTTTTTTCCAAGAGGAAGAATGTTACAGACCAGATGAAGCATTGTTTAGTGAGGAGGGCACTGGGAATGGAGAGCTAAATAATTGTTTCTGCGCATCACTGTGTGTCCAGCAGAAGAGAGGGAACAGTCACCTCCACCTTGAAAAATCTTTGTGCTGTGTGACCCTTGACAGAACAAAGTTATCCTTTTGGTTAGTGGTATCAAAGACTAACAGCAGGAGGTATAATATATGTTGATCCTTCTCAGATCTCTACTCATTTCTGAGAAGTTCCTTAAATTCCAGCCAGTGCTTATGAATGAGTTGCAGTACCATGATGTAAGCTGCTTAAAGGAAAAGTGGCTAAGAAAAATTTAGAAGTATCTGATCTTCTAAAAGCCTTTAAAAGCTTAAAATTGCATCTTGCTGAAGGCCATAAAGTATTTCATCTCTATTAATGAATTCTTCTGCAAAGAACTAGATGACAATTTTTCCATCTTGCCCTATAGAGATGTGCATGTGTGGTGGTAGTTTTCTACCTTGTTCTCTCTCTGTAACCTGAACTTCACTTTACTAGACACACTCCCATAAATCTTTTGAATAAAATAGACCTTCTGACAGAAGATCAAGACGTCTAGAGGGTGTTTGACTATTAGCCATTAGCAAGGAATGAATCATTCAATTTCAACCCTTTAGGGAATGTTTAATGTAGTTACAGAGCTTTTGTCCTGACAGTTTTCAAACTGGGGCTTAAATTAATCAATCAAACTGATTTTGCTGAATGGTTACTAATGCAATGAAAAATAACAGGCAGGGAATGACCTGTATCTCTGGAGAATTTTTTCTGCATTTAGCTTTAACTCTCTTCCTAAATGTGGTGATTTTTTGGCAACTCATTTTCGGATGACATACAAGGTAAGCTGCATTGCTTATTTAAAGTGATGCCTTAACTAATACAAGTCACTTCTGAGGAAGGAAACAAATAAGGTGTCTTGAATTTGTTGTGGACTTTCTATGGTTTGCTTATGGAACAACTCACTGTGTTCTGATATTCTACAAGTTTCTTTCCAAAAAACTGTTCTCTATCTTCAAATATCAGAAATAATATTTAGAATACATAGTGTAGGTGAGAATGAATAAACAGTATAACARTAGCACACATAATTAAATTTTTTGCCAAGTCATTTTTGTTTTACTGTTCTTTGCTTTCTTTCTCCTTTTTCTGAAAGCTACCTGTTTTGTTTGTGATATGGCAAAACTAAAGCTGTAGTGTGTAGAGTTAGAAGTGCTTCCAAGTTTTTTTCATGTCAGCTTATCTCAATAGAACACATAGTAATTTTACAAAATATTTGCCAGTATAAAAATTCTCTTTGTTTGCAACAGTATCATATGTTTCTCTAAAGCATTCTCCCACGCTGAACTCTGACTCTGTGTACTTGTTACTTTCGTTATGATAGGGAGAAATAGGCATGACAAAAAAGTAATAAGGAACATTTAGACATTTTTTGAAAAACATGATGTCTCAACCTGTAATGCTTTTAAACCAGCTGTGTACATGCAACTGCACATATGAATCCTTCAAGACTGCAGTGCAGTGTCATGTGAGCTATCACATGTAGATTTCTGCCACAGCTACTTTTCGTTTCAGTTTGGAGAGCTCCAGCACAAGCACAGCACTGCTCTTAGGCTTCCAGGGCTTCAGGCAGTTTGGCCATTCTTGCTTTCAAGAATTTTTGAATTCTTCTTTATAGCTGATGAAGCTGTGCCTGATACTGGTCAGTTGAAGGAGCTAATTTATATACTTTCATTTTTAATTTGCTTTGGAAATTAAATTAATTTCCAAATTAAATTTGGAAAACTATGATAGTGTTTTAAGTGTTACAGATATCTGAGAAGATAATTCCTAGTAAAGGTTGTGGATTTGGCAGTCTTAATCTGCTTTGTGTACAATGTTTAATGATAAAGTTTTCAGTGATTCAGGCATSAATGGTGTGTGTTTCCATCTTCTTCAGGAACTCCTTCCACAAGTGAGGAAAAAGCTGTAGGCATGAACTGAGGCAGTATAGGGAGTCAGTTTTCCTATGTTATGTGTTGCAGGAAGTTACATTCTGAGAAGTAATGAGAGGAAAATTATCCAATGGTTAAAGACTGATGCTAAAGACTGATAAACTACTGAACTGTACTTGTTCGACAGTGGATTTTCTGTACTTTGGTCTGTGGGCCACTGCCACCCAGATACCCCAAAGCTCCTTAATCAGTGACTGGCAGGAGAAGATTCGACAATAGAATTTGGGAGTAGGACTAGCTGGAGGATGTCTGAGCATCACAGGTAGAAATTGAAATCCACAGAGGCTGTGTTCTGAGCTTGTAAACTGTACATCAGAAATATTAGGTGCTTTAAAAAACTAGGCCTTCAACTCTTCAATTGGAGAGCTGGAATTTGTTTCTGCTGCTGACAGTTACAACCTTTTTTCCTTATAGTTTCTAATCTATGAAGCAAGGATGTTTATAAATTTGAGGCATTGTAATTGTACAGAGAATGTTTAAAGGAGCGGCATACAGCATTGGATGGTGATTTTTCTGGATGTGATACAGTTAGCAGCATAAAAAAGAGACATATATATCTACACAGTATATAAGTAAATATAATTCTTTACTCATTCAGAGATTTTGAGAGAGATTCAGCAAATTATACCTAGACTAATCTAAAAAAACTATATAAAAGTAAAATAAATCTAGCATTGATTGACAGGATGTGAAGAAATTGCTGGTTTTTTATTGATTTGGGTTTTTTTTCAAGCATACAGTTACTTATGTTTTCACTGAAAGAGGAGAAAATAATTGGCCCTTGTCCTGTTTGAAGTAGCAGCACCAGCATCCTGTGATTAAGACTGCAGGAGTCGCCTTCTCTTCCTGAGTCATTCTCAGTCCTGCAGTCATGCTCATACTGCTGTACCTGAGTTTAGTTTTCCACTATATCAAATTCAGTTAAAATTACAGTTCTTAATGTAACAGGAAACAATTGTGAAGACAATTATGCAGAAATGTAGTTTGTTGTAAAAGGGTGGACTTCACAATATAAACATACTAAAAAAATCCATGGAATGAAAGAGGGGTGTGGGAAGCATTTAATGAATGCTTAATGAATTATTAAGCTAAAATCTACTGTGAAATGTTTTCTGCCTGTTGCCAGTAGGTCTATTATTATAAGGCTTTACTTTAGGTCTCTGTATGGCTTGATAAGACTCTTACAAGTTTCTGTGCAGTTGGAATGTGAATCCTTACCTATGGAAAGCAATCTTCTGTTCCACAGTCTGCATATGTGTTTTAATCCTAAGCATGTGTAAATATTTGTGTTTTTAGAGAATTTAGGTAATGATGAGGGAAGAAACAGGAAGACCAAACAGATCAATAGCTGGCTCCGAGCCTGGTGTCAGTGGCAGAATTTTGGCTTTTTTGATCATGGGTCAGTTTGCACAACAGCAGACTTGCTGTCAACAACTGTGGTACAGCTGTCTTAAAAGGGTGAAAGATCTTTGCACAGGAGTTAGCAGGGCTCACTAAACAAGTTTTAAACTAGATTTGAAGCAGGAAAGGGGTAAAACCAGGCTCACTAGAGATTAGCGTGAAGGAAGCATGACAGTATTTGAGGGACGATGTCTCAGTGGAGATGGAATCCATATGTCAGCAGAGACAGAAAAGTTATTGATGTGTTAGAAACTATGGAAGCACTTGAGAGCTTAGTGTAGGAGTTACTTTTTCTTACCCACAAAAAGGTGGTGGGCTCAGTAGCACAACTGAAGTACATCTACCCCAGTGCACACAGCATGGACAACAAACAGGAGAAACTGGAAGCCATTGTGCAAAAGGAAAGGTATGGCATAGTTCCCATCAAAATATGGTTGTAGAACAAATTCTAATTTATATCCTGTTCTGTAGAGACTGTAGTACAGCATTGCCTAAAAGCGTGTAAATTTAAATGAACTTCAGGCAATAACACAAAAGAGCCTCCTGAGAGATTCTGGTGATTTTTTTTTTTTCAATAGCGTAAATAATTTGTTTCATGGTAGAGAAAATGATGTTATGTAGGTTCACAAATATGGAAAGCATAACAGAAGAAAAAGTAGTAAACAAGAAAGGATGATAGAAACCAAACAAAGGGATGTGAAGCTGTTGCTAAGATTTGATAATCTTTTTGTTGTTTGTTTACAAGTTTCAGTGTGCAGAAATGGTACTCCCAGAACAGTTGTATAGAAAATGTTTGTAACAGTAATTACTTATAAATTTTGTTACTAATGTCAAGTTTTATATAACCGTCAGTCCTTTGTGTTTATTGTTGTTGGAAAGATCAGAATATAATTTTTTAATCATGGAACTTTGACAAACAGTTGAGGGCTTGAATGATGGTAGAATTTTGTGTATTAAGGTGATAAAAGAAGGACAGGTACTAGTTTGGCAGATAATTTGTTTAGACAAGGTGTTATTCCTTGCTGACTTTGTTTCCTCCCCTTATCTATATATGTCTTAGTAAAGATTATTAATTTGTTAATCCATTTGAAGTTCCCCAAAATGAAGTTATTGTAATTTTTAATTAAGAGAGGCATTGTTAAGGGAAAGACTTCTTGCATATTTGTTACGCTGCTGAAAACTGAATGATGTTTTGTGAAGTCTCTGTCAGAATATATAAGCTGATACTTAATGTGAAAAACATTTGATATGGACAAACAAACTGCATGAATGGTGYAGGGGAGGAAAGTTCTATGTACAGTGAATTACATACTGTGCTAAATTTGAAGCATTAACACTGCCATTTTAACTGGAAATTTTCGCTGTCCTTAATGTAAATAAGAGTCCATTGGCACGTGCAGATGAGATTTGGTTGTTTTCTTCAAAAGATGGCTTGACTAGTTTTTCTCCTAAATAAGCTGTAAAAGCTTATTTAGAATACATGTTCATGTATTCATATATACACATATTTACTGGGTAAGGTAAGCTTGTGAGTAGAGGTATTTTTCCTCCCAGTTAGAAAGGAAAATACATGGATAGTTGGCTTCCTTTTTTGTTAGCTTTACCACTGACTTTTATTACAGTTTGCAGGAAGACTGAAAAATTGGCACAGACAGGTTTAATATCGCCTTTTCTTTTGTGGTCTGGCAGAACTCCTAAATTGTTAGGAAATGAGACTTGACAATTTGTGTTATTAATTGGAGAACAAGTTAGCCATATTATGACTGACTTCAGTCTAATGCTGTACATCAATTGATTCTTGTAATCCTCCAAGGATGCATCTTTGATTGGTTGCTTGGGTTTCTTTTCTCCCCATGTGCCGCCCCCCCTGCCCGAATGCTGTCACTTATGAAATGTCCTTATTGGAGGAATATAGAAAGTAGAGCCAACAAATCATTAAAGCAGTTCCGTTTTCATGTTGGCTGTAGTTTATATAATGAAGATTTACCAAAGATTGTGGTAAGTGAAATTTGTTGGCAGACCTGATTTGGCTGCACCGAATCTGAAAAAACCTACTGTAACTGTTTTATTCAGTATTCAGTTCTGCCTGTGTTTGTTCTAGCTGTGACCAGTGTCACTGTAGTTATTGAAAGTACAAAAGGACAAACATAATTTCTCAGATTCATATGTCAGACTTCTAGTTAAATACATTGACCATGTTTAATTCTCTGAACCCAATTGCTATCTAAGTGTTACATTTATTTTGTTAGCAAAGCAGAAGTATTTTTTACTACAGTAATTTCGAAAAACATTTGGTACGAGTATTGTCTCCCAAGTAGTGCTTATTATCACTCTAAATAAATGGTTAGTTCTTACTACAGTTTTAGTAAGCAACAGCTGCATAGCTAGATTTGAATTTTTGGCTAAACACAGAAATTTGTCTTTTTTAATGATCCATAAATTGAATTTTCCAGTACTGCAGCTAAATGTTACTTATCAAGAATTAGAATTTATTGAAACAGCTCTTTTGTGAAAACAGCCTCCTGACAGCTTTTGTAAAAATTTGAATTGAAGAATGACAATAAGACCCTAGAATTTTAATTTTGCTACAAAGTTGCATAATTATGTAATAATTTAATACATGGCAATTTTTTTCTAGTTCTTGAGTAGCAATTTGCTTGTTACTGATTTCAGACTTTTGAAAGAAAACTTGAGTAATGAAGGGGGATAACCTACTTCATAGAATTCTGCTGAAGAATTATCTTTAGATTGTCAGATTTAAATTTACTTGTTTGAAAAGAGATTTCTACTGTCCCTCACTAAAAATATCTTTCATAGTGTTATAATTTCTACATATTCAGCAAATTATTTACCCTCTCTTTGTTCCTTTTCAGAATCTCAAACACAGACCCAGGTGAACTTCAGTCTTACACTAGTGTTAAATTTCCAGTCTTCACTATTTTCTTAAGACATTATAGGATTAATTAGAAGATAATTGGAAAAAAAAGAAGTTATAATAAATGCCAAACCTTTTTGGCAAAAGTAAAACTGCAGTTAGAAATTTCAGATCCACTGTTGTCTTTTCAAAAAGAAAATTGTTTCAAAAACAGTAAATGAGTATGTAAACAGCCACAGAGAAGTATTAGCTTATTGGTATTGTTTGCCTTTCTAAGATTTGCATGCTTATGCTATGGTGTAGTTTTCTTCTTGCTGTTTTTAGTGTCTGGCTCCAGCTCTCACAGAAAGCCATGATAAGGTCTTTACATTCCGTCTTAACTGAGGCTGAAGACACTTGCTGTATCGATGAAAATTGMTATGAGAAATGAGAGAGAGGTAGAGGTTAGTGTTAAAGCTGTAGATAGTGGAGAAATTAATATTAACTGATTAAAAAAGAAAACAGATGGATCATGGTTTAAAATGATAACAAGAATTCAGAACCTCTCTAGTTACAGTCTGCTTCAGACTTGATGGAAAAACACTTGATGGAAATAAGTGTCAGACTTATATTGGAAAATTCTTCCTTTCAGGAATCTTTTATCTTTTTTTTTCATCCTTTCCTTTAAGCAATCTGCTATCTTCTTTCCTCCAAGCAGAGTTTAGTACAGTTTACCTTCACTCAGATAAATACATACTATTTTTGTTGTGCTAGTTCAAAATGCTGGGAAAAAATTTTTACTGACAATGGATTCCAAAGGCCAATAATATGCTTGACTAAAATACAATTTGTTTTCAGTTTAAAAGCTTTTTTCAATTAAATCCATGTTCAATTTGTACGTGTCATCATAATTAAGCTGCTAAATTCTTGGAATCTTCATTACTTAATGTGATATACTGATTTCTACAGTACTTCTGGGAAATATTTACTTGAGAGTACTCCACTATAATTTAGTCACTGGATTTCACTGTTGCCTGTTGACCAGAGAAAAAGGTTTTATTTCTGAAATATGTGCAGGTTGGTTTGTGATGTCTCTCATAACATGTACTGCTGGCTGCTCTGCATGTACAGCAAGTACAAGATTTGATAATGAAAATGCTAAAGCTACACAGGGAGAGAAACCTGAAGTACAGCAGCCTTACTCTTCATAGTTTATCCAGTTTATTCACATTCACAGTATATAAAAGACACTAAATCTTATTTGTCTACTTTTTAAGTAACAAAAGAGGATATTTAACTTAGAGCAAAAGTCTTCTAGAAATCTTGAAGTGTTACTTTGGAGTTTTGCTTGTTTTTGATTCATGAATCTGCTATGAGAAAAGTGTATCATAATTTA
Organism: Alauda arvensis; assembly: GCA_902810485.1. Lineage (NCBI taxonomy): Eukaryota > Metazoa > Chordata > Aves > Passeriformes > Alaudidae > Alauda > Alauda arvensis. The sequence continues at coordinate 1,337,079 of CADDXX010000055.1, read as the reverse complement.
AAAGGAAAAAATTAAGGATATTTCTGATCCCTGTAAGATGAATCTGTTATTGGAAAAACATGATACTGTGTGTATGTGTTATTAAAAAAAGTCATATATATACTTCTGCTTTACACTGTGGATTAATTTGTCAAAGAAAACAGTAATAATTAGTTTTGATTTTACCTGCCTTATTGGAGACTATATTCTGTGACGGCTATTAAAATACATTATGATATGTTTCTTAATCTGTTATGAATTTCTGGGTGAGTCCTGCTTGTTCTGACTTCTCTGTTTCTGCAGGCTGCCTTATATCGGCTGAGTGGGGATTGGAATCCTTTACATTTGGATCCAAGTTTTGCTGCTCTTGGAGGTGAGCTGATGGGGTTACTATTGTGTTAATATTTAGATGAAGGATAATGTAAATATATTTTTGATTTATTTTTCACTATGTACGTCTTTAGCAACGTAAAAAAGCACCAATCAAGTATCTTCAAATTCCTGCATGACTTCAGTTTGCAGCATTGCTTCTTGTAGGTAGAAATGGGGAATGGTGGTTGGACTTTACTTACATACTTTCTAATAATTTTCCTTTAGATCTTGTTTATTGCCACTACTCTATTTTTGCAATGCCTGTTTCATAAGCAGAAATAATTGACTATCAAAGCTTCCAAAGGCATCCCATAAATTCTCTGATGTATAGTTCTTTCCATCTAAATGATTTTGAGATTGTGTGGGTCTCAGAGGAACTTCTTGTTCTTCAGTGTAGTCTTCTCAATCCCAATAAATCCAGGAGGGCAGGAGAGAGGGAGCTTGTTAGCACTTCTTTCCTATAAAATTGCTTAACTACACCTCTTGCTAGTGCATTAGTTTGTTAATTTACATAATTCTAGATGCCCAAGCACCAGATCAGAGGCTGCATGAACTAATTCTTGAAGGGATGTAATTAATGAAAAAGGGCTCTTTCTTGAAATCATGTTGTAAAGTTATTCTTTTGGACTTATTTTCAGGCATTGCAAGAAGTGTAGTTAGATTAGTCCAGGCAAACAGCAATTTGATTTACTTAAGAACTTTTCCTGAATATGTATGGTATCATCATAAACATTACCTGAAACTACTAATCTGTAATAATTAGTCTGCTGGTTTTCTGATGTATTTCTTTTTAATATGCAAGTATCACTGTATGGTGTTCTTATCAAGATAAACAGAGCAGAACTATGCTTCCTTGTTCAGATCACACTTAACATACTTTTGCAAATTATCTCCTTTCATAAATGCATACTAATTGGTTTGTTAACTCAGTTTTATATAATTTTATGCAAATTTGTGTTCATAAGTAATGATTGTCAAATACTAGAGTCCAAGAAGAGATTTCCTTGGTTTGTTAAAGCATTCTGTTTGTTGATGATGTTAGTTTGTTAATGATGGTGATGGAGATGAAAAATACATGTATATAATTGAAAACCCAGTATTTGGCATAATAATGATGATAATACTTTAAAACCTTACAGAAGAAGGGAAGTAGAAATCTTTTACCTGCTTGCACAAAGAGTTCTGGCACTTAGACAAGGAAAATGAATTTAATAGTGTAGATGAGATGTTCCTTTGACTCAACATAAAACTGGTGCACTGGATTTTGGAATAGTATACCCTACCTATATTAAATGCAAGTACTATCAAAGAAGAAATGACTGTAGAGATATTTCACAAATCTTTTTTTTAGGTGTGTAAATGTTTTTTTTCTTCAGAACTATTCACACTTTCTTGTCATGTAACAATCTCTGTGGATGTTCTCTTTTACTGGCTCTTACCAGTGTGCATGGGAGGCAAGCATTCAGCATAATGCATTCAGGTCATTCCAGAATTATTGTTGAGACTTCCCATGGGTAATGTTTCAGAACACATATACTACATGAAAACATGTGTTTATATTCTTCTGCCTTTATTCCTATATTTTGTATTTCCAGATACTAGAAATGGAAAGTGCTATTTATTTTGGTTTTTTTTCAGTCTAGATACCAAGTAACTTGATTAGCTTACAGAATTTTCTTTTGAGTATACATTAGTTTTATAAAGTACTGGGAAAAATAGGATTGGGCATATGTAGCTGTTTCTGAGTTCTGAATAGAGCGGGTGGTTTCTGATTCTTGCATGGTGACTAGATGTCACTATAACATTCTGAATGAGAGATGCTGAAAAATGATGATGTTACAATAGTGCAGTAATCTGACTGCACGGTAATTTTGTGCTTTCAGAACAGTGCCAGTTGTACACAAAATAGAGTGCTATCAAAAGTGTGCCTACTCAAATATTTTATGAGAAAGAAAGGACAGAATAATCAGGCTGGAATACTTAGATTGAGAAAACAGACATATTCCTTTAAGCCTGTCCTTCTSTCATGTCTTCTAACTTAATGCGTCAAAGTTTCTCTTTTGCGCCTGTAATTCTGCTAGCCTTGTTTTTCTTTGGTCGCATAATTCCTGTCTTTCCCAGCATTGAATCTTCCATGCTTAAACTTCAGCCGGCAACTAATTACCACACAGCCACTTGCTCATTCCTCACCTTTTCCCTTCTGTTTTTCCCCTTCCCTTTCCTCCCCCACCTCCACTCCCAGAGGGATGGAGAGTAGAGTTGGAGAGGAAAAAAGGTAAAACTTGTGGGTTCTTTATTATAAGATAATAAAAAAAGGATGGAGAGTAGAGTTGGACAGGAAAAAAGGTAAAACTTGTGGGTTCTTTATTATAAGAACACTTTAATAACTGAAACAAAGTATAATATTATACTAATAATGCTAATACTGCTGCTACTACTACAAATAATGAAAAGGACAGAGAAAAAGTGAGGCGCTAAACCCAAGAGAAACAGGTGCTCAACACATTTGCTTATCACCTGCTGACCAATGCCCAACCCATCCCTGAGCCATGATCAGGAAGGGCCAGCTTCCCCAGTTTATATCCCGGACGTGAGAGTCTTCAATACAGAATGTCCTTTTGGCCAATTCAGGTCAGCAGTTCTGGTTATGCTCCCTCACAGTTTCTTGTGCACCTGCTTGGTGGCAGGTAATAGGTCACTGAAGAGTGTTTGGCATATGTTAGACACTCCTTAGGAACAGCCAAAACATCAGTGTATTATCAGCATTTCTGTCACACTGAATTCAGAGCACAGCACTGTACAAGCTACTAGTGAAGAAAATTCATTATAGCCCAGCCAGAACTAGGATGGAATCCTTGTGGCTTTTTTATCTTTGTCTTGATGGTGGTTTCTTTTCTTCTACATCTTACATTTCTCTGCTGGCTAGACTTCCTCCTGTCTCCTCTTTTTTTGTTTGTTTCATTTTGGTTTTTCTACCAGCTCTTGTCCCTTAGGAGAACATTTTGTGCTGTGTAGATGCTATGAGAAGTTGTTTAGAGCTCAAGAAAAACAGACTCTGGGAGATGAGAGTAGCATATGAGTTCTGGGCAAAGCAACTGGTTTCAGTGCCAAAGCTGGACAGATCTGTCTGGCTTCCATGGGCTGTTGCAAGTGTGATCAATTACTGTTTACTTGCCTTGTCAGGTCAGAACAACCTGTTAAAGGAATCAGATTATACAAGCACATCTTTATAACTTAACCATTGCACTTTAACAAGTCTGAGGCCAGTTGTCAAAGGTGTTTTTTGTCAGATTTTGACAGTACTGGAAAAAGATGCAACACTATAATATAAAGCTTACCCTCTGCCAAAGTTGAGCTCCTGCTTCAAAGCACAGGAGTGTGAGGAAACTTGACAAAAATGTAAATAAAAGAAAAACACAAAAACACTACAATTTTTTTTTTCACCTAAATGTAAATTAATCCTAAAGTAGGCATTCTATTAGAAGACTTTGGCCAACCATGAATAGGAATTCAAAACAGGAAGTATCAAATAATCTTAGTATTGCCATTTATTAATGATTGCAATACTGCTTACTCCTAATGTACATACTTGAATTTAACTGCGTGTCTGGTGTGCCTCTGCATGTGTACTAAAACAGATAATATCCTTATGTTTCATTTTGTCACCTCTACAGATGGACTAATTCTACTTCTGAGTCTCACAGAGTACAGGTAGTGCTAGGAATGTAACTTGTCACTGAGAGCTTTCTTTTGCCCTAAAGTAGAGGAAGTAACAAATAGTAACAGACACATTTTTGTTGAGATAAATTAGGTTAAAAAAATGCTTAAGAGCACTACTGGAGGAAAATACTATGAATAAAGTATTCATATAAAGCATTCAAGGTCCTAATATTAAAAATCCAAAAATGTTACCTCTTTAAACAGGATTTGAGAAGCCTATACTTCATGGACTATGCACCTTTGGGTTTGCTGCTAGGAACGTTTTGAAGCAGTTTGCAAATAATGATGTGAACAGATTCAAGGCAATCAAGGTCTGTGTGTTCATTCTTTGCAGTAAATTTTCTTGATTTTTCTTGTTTTAGTGCCAAAAGAAATCTTGAGTGTGGGAGAAGTCTTTCACAATATCTTAACTGCCAGAATTGCTTTTACTTACAGCTGCATGCATTTTAATGCCTCTGTGTTGTGTGTTTACTTAAATATTTAGGCCTTCTACATTGATAGTTGACTTAATTTTCCTTTTTACTTTTTATCATTTCAGTAGAGCCAATGTGTTTAAGCTTTGCATTTACATATGGCAGACAAGTCTTTTTGCAACACCACCTTTTTTTCTTTTTTCTTTTTTTGCTTTTAGGTTCGATTTGCAAGCCCAGTTTATCCGGGGCAAACTTTGCAAACAGAAATGTGGAAGGAAGGAAATAGAATCCATTTTCAGACTAAGGTCAGAACAATCTCTTCATTGTGAGCTTCAGAGAAAGATGTATTGCTTAAAAGACTGGGGACATGAGGGGGAGCAAGAAAAGATGACTCATTAAGCAGCACACCATTGGCAAAGGCTTTGTAAAGAAATAAAGTAAATAGAATGAAATAGTCCTACTTACTTTATGGTGTCACTAGGATTCTAATAGAGTACTGTTATAATCATAGGACTTAATAGCCTCATATTAAATTAGGACTCTTTTCACTATGTTGCATTTTTTGTTCACTGGGATAGATAAAAAGCAGTCATCCTCAGGTCATCAATAGTGTATACTTGTTTTCTAGAGTTACTCACAAATTTGTGTATTCATATTTGGTTTTCTTTAATATGTATTTATCTTAATTAGCTGTTAACAGTTTATGCATGTAAGTGTTCTGCAGATTTAGCTAAGATTGGGTCAAAATTAAGCTGTAACTACATAGAACAACTTCCTAAAAATGAAAATTTCATAGCAGTTGAACATAGTAACTGCAGTAAATTATAGTTTACACTTTTATGAAATCTGGGTTTGCATTATTCTCTTTTCTTTGGACTTACTATTAGCATTTTATGTGTCTATCCTGTAATCCTCACCTCCATGTCATAGAATACTTAGCAAGAGCTAAGGGTAAAGCTCCTGGTAAAGGGCAAAATATAAATGTTCATCATTTATATAGTATCACATTACATTTTCACTTTCTTAAGCTATGATTTGATACTGGTATTTGTCAATATTTGCTTTGGTTTATGTAGTGTTACATTGCTTTGCTGGCCAAAGTTTTGCAGCCTCATCTCCATAAAAATGTAGCCAGCTCTCGATTAGAGAGTAGGGCAGCAGGTATAGTTGCAGCTGCAGGCAGGATTGGGCAGGCAAAATCAAACAAGGAGAGTCATCAAAGGAACAGAGGATTGCTGTATTTAGACAGCTTTCTGGGATATACATTGACCGAAGGCGGCAAATATTGTTTGCAGAGCTAAAGGGTGTTAGCATCTACAGAACTTCAGAATGGTAACAATGTAGAGACTGCTGTGTACAAACTCTCACTTTCTAATTACTAGTAGTAAATGAGGTAGTTTGATGTTGCAAGTGAGCTTTGGAGATAACTGTAGCTATATGTAAAAGGTACTATCACCCAATCCTGGCAGAATTTCTAGAATTCATGTTTACTTTTGATGGTTTCCTTATAGAGTTCATAATACGCTTCCAACCCCTTCCAAATTTTTAAATGGGGTGAGTTGTTCTGTTGTGTTTAAAGGAAACATTTGTAATTAAGCTTGGTTTAGTAATTGCTATTATGTAGTGTTTTGGTGAATTTTGCTAGGATTTTTTTCTTCAACAACTTTGGAGTAACTGATTTGGGGTAGAAATTGCAAGATTTACCAGGATTATAGTAAACCATCTTAAACAGTTTCAGTTGTGCAGAATTTTGTTTCTTTTTGCATGTTGGATTTGTATGAATTAAAGCCATCTTTGTGCTGTAATAAACTCTGGTTAAATCAAACTACAAGTGGATATATGACTTTGAGAGGGTTGTTTGAATCCATTTTCACCATTGTCTGAAGTGTAGTGGCTGCAGGTGACAAGCTGTTAGGCATGATTTGAGTAATAGTTAATGTAGTGCAATAAACTAGGCTGTGATACTTGATATTTCTCCAACTTGGCTATTTATCATACACCTCTCTATATGCATTGTCAGTGAATGAATTTGCCAAGTTCTGTTAGCTGCCATAAGTCAGTGTGGTTTGTCACATCCCTCAAAGAGAAAATGCCAAATGAAAAACCACTTTCTTATCTGAATTAACTATTTTGAAAAATTAAACCAGGGAGGAATTCAGTTATTTTCTAGCATTCTTTTTGTAATCTTTCTTGTTTACAACACTTAAAAAGCTGTTTCTAGTGCAAGTTGCAGAATAAGGCATGTGGAGATAGTGAAATTGTCTAAATGGAGTCTTGACAACTGAATGTCTACCTCAAGGAAAAACATTTTAGAACAATGTCTTTCTAAGAACTATTTATGAACAAATATTGACAGCAACTTGTAACATTGGAGGTAAATAAGGTTTTTAACTGTTTTGTGAACAGAAAACAGCAATATATTTTGGTACAATTTCTCCAGAGGAAAGTAATTATTTTGCTTGAAGAGCTGTTTGAAAAATATATAATAACTTGCTTCAAGACTACAGCACATTTATGAGGATTTTTTTTCACTCTGTAACTTTCATGTTTTCTCTTTTCATCTCAGATTTTAAAATATCAGTAATACTCCCTTCTCCCTTCAGTAACGTCAGCCCTTCTTTTGTGACTTTCTGCAAATAAATAATCTCTTTAACATACTTTTCCCCCGCTACAGATCAAGGAGACCGGAGAAGTTGCCATTGCAGGGGGCTATGTGGATATAATACCAGCCTTGGAAAAGTCTCCTTCTCAAAAGTTTCCGATGGTAGGTGGAAGCAATGGAAATCTTAACTTGCAGAGAAGCATAGTTAGGCTTTATTTATTATTGAAAAACACAGGAAAAATACTTAGGTCTCTAACCAATCTTATTTGTAGTATTCAGACGAGTTAAAAGTTCAGAGATGTTAACACGTATGTTGTTTAAGATAGAGATGTTGAATGATCTGTTTGAGAGAAAAATTCCAGGTTTTTTGAGATACACAGGATGGCTGATGTTTGATGTGCTTGATACTGATTGATCTCTCAGGATAAGCATTGTGTTGTATGTTACAAAACAAGATGGGGCATGTACCACTGGGGGCCAAATGTTTTGAGCACTTGCATAGCTCAAAATAGAATTTATTTAATGTAATTTGGGTGTGTATCTGTAGAACAATGGTTTTGTTATTATTATGTAGAGGTTGAAGATCAAACTCTGTGTAGGATGTAAAACTATGTGACCTTTCCCAATTTTTTCAGACATAGGGAGAGTGGCAGAAAGGCATTAACATAAGTGAAAATGAGATAATGTACTCACAGAAAAAAAGTTTCATCATTGGATCATTTTGAAATAAGATTCTGAGAGCTGTTTGTACATGTGTTTAGGTCTAGCACACAATATACTCTTTATACTGTGTATATTGTAAAAAATCCCCTGCGTGCATGCCTTAAGCCTTGGGTGCTGTACTTGCCACAAACCACAGAATTGTACATGGAGTAGTGAGCATGACCTGGGTTCCTGATGTGGTCTAAAAGCCACTTTAATGAAATTTTATCTTTTTTCTCCATTGATTCCTGCATGCAAACAATGAAACTTTAATGCTTTGAAGTTTATAAAACACTGAGATAGTGACATTCATGTAAAGCTTGTGATCACACAGCAGGGAATATTGGGTGATATTTGGGCTGTGTCCAAAACAGCATTGCCAGCAGGGTTAGTTAGGAAGGGGTTTCTGCTCCTCTGCTCTTCTCTGGTGAGACCCCACCTGGAACACTGCATCCAGCTCTGACGTCCCCGCCATAGGAAGGGCATTGACCTGTTACAGTGAGTCCAGAGGAAGGACATTAAGAAAATTCTGGGAGTTGAGCCCTCCCATGAGAAAATGCTATGAAAATTTGGTTTGTTCAGTCTGGAAAAGAGAAAGCTTCAGGGAGACCTAATTGTGGCCTTTTATTACCTGAAGGGAGACAAGGAGGAACTTTTTACAAGAGTGTGTAGTGACAGGATAAGGGGGAATGTATTCARACTAAAAGAGGATAGGTCTTAGATATGATTAGATCTTAACAATTTCTTTCCTGTGAGGTTGGTGAGGCACTGGAAGAGGTTTCCCAGAGAAATCAGCAAGCTGTGGCTGCCTCATCTCTGGAAGTGTTGAAGGCCAGGCTGGATGGGGCTTGGACCACCTTGGTCTAGTGAAAACTGTCCCTGCCCCACAACAGGAGGGCTTGAACTAGATTATCTTTAGGGTTCATTCCATTTCAGGCCATCCTATGATTATATGATTTATCCAGGAACCTGGTTTTTTTTCGCTATTTGTGTTTAATCTTCTGACACATTCTGAATTGTTGAATGAAGTTCAAACATTAGAACTTCCCTGAACTACTCAGATTTTCTTTTTTTTTTAACTTGAGCAGAACAGGTGTTTTTCTTTAAACTTACTCTGAGAAATTAGGGTGCTTTGGCAGAAATTTGCTGTCAGGGTCAGACATCCACCAGGGGAAACCAGCCTCACTGAGTGAAGATTGGCAAATTTAGATGCCATTGCGAACCCTTTTATATAATGGAAAATGTTAGGCTTTGCCAAAGAATGACAAAATAGCAGCCTGAAGAGTTCTGCTGTATAGGTAGGTACAACGAACAAGTAAAGCTCTGACTTTTTCTGCGCCAGTTCCAGTTAGATGAAAAATGTCACTGAAGTAGCTTCCTAAAGTGTAGCCTTTTATCCAGTACAAATTTGTTAAAAGAAAGACAGTGAAAGGCTTGCAAAATAATATGTTTGGAAAATTTGGAAATATAAATGTAGCTAATTCCACTCTTAAATTTTGTCTGCATTGGAGTTTTGTCTGTGTTCATAGTGCAGTATGTTTTGAACAGCTTTCATGTCAAGTTAAAGTAATGTACTGGTAAAACATTTTTTTTTTGTTCTGAAAACTAACATAACGTTTGCTGTGGAAAAAGTAGCAGTGGTTATCCTCCAAAAAGAAAAAAGGGCAATTTAGGAACTCTTAGATCACTAATTAAAAAGCATGTCTTAAATTATAATGATAAATGACAAAAGCTATAAAAGCAAGACTTGAAATAATTTTAAATGAAAATGTGAAATGAAGCATTTTCTGCTTGAATGTACTTAGTGCTGATGGTTGCTAGAAGTAATTATTTTGTGGTAGAAGAAATCCTAACTGTATTTAATATTCTGCTATAGATAGTTGAAGCATTGTGTGCTGGAAAGTAAGAGACATATCCAGTACCTTTTAACAAAGTTTCAATTTTAAATTCTTCATACTCTTTTTTTTTTTTTCTTTTGAGGTTGAAGGGCTGCAGAGTAACCTTGTGTTTGAAGAAATTGGTCGTCGTGTAAAAGGGATGGGAAATGAATTGGTAAAGAAAGTAAATGCCGTATTCCAGTGGGACATCACTAAAGATGGAAAGACAGCAATGCAGTGGAGTAAGTTGTAGTGTTAATATAATACCCCAATGCATTTTTGTTATGAAGTGGGATTAATTTTAATCATTCTAATTAAACTTGATAGCTTGGAACTAAGCATAATGTAGTAGATGAATATGCAGTGAGACCTACAGGTCTGAATGCATACTGGGTGCACAAATGAAAAGGAGGTCAGATAGTTTGCAGTTACTAACCTTTCTAGGGACATACTTCTGTAACATGCCTGTTTAGGGGTAGACATAGGCTACAGCATCCTTTAGAACTTCAGTGCATTTCTATTTAAGTATTTCAGATTAGCTTGTCATTGCATTTAGGAGAACATGCTAAATTAGCCTTGTAGGAGCGTTAGAGTAATTAGTCTGCTGGTGATGTACATGATAACTGATCTAAAACAAATAAGTAATTATTTCTGCTGCATTGTTCTTGTCACTTCAGTGAAAATGTAGTCCAATTTGTTTCCATTTAAACTTTCTGAGATCAAAGTTTAATGGAGGCATAATCATGATTTCCCATCATTTAAGCATGGGACTGGTTGATGATGAGAAACTAAAGCCTTTAATAGCAATGGGTCACAGTGGAAGTTTTTCCTGATTAAATGAATAACAGAATTATGTGAAGTGGTCTTATGGAGGCAAAACTATTTCCTCAAAAAACTTTTTCTTCTTAAATTCTCCTTTGCTCTCTTTTTAAAGATATGTATTTTTGAAAGCAACCCCAAATCTAATTTTATTAATTGGATAGACTTTTTTTATCTTTGGAAATTTTTTCTTTTTTGTTGCTATGTCTACTGCTCTATTGGTGGAGTGGAAAGTACTCCAAAAGGAGAAAGCTTAGTGAGGTTGTAACTTCCAGGCCTTTTTGTGGAGCAATGAAAGTCTTTGGGTCAAGTCTGTTGCTTAGACTTCTTTTTGATTGGGCTCAGTGATTGGATGTAGTCAAAAGAGCTTTGGGGACGATGCTGGTGAAGGGGCTGCCCTTTGACAGACTGAGAGGGGAGACTCGCAGTAGTAGGTCAGATCAGGTTTGCCTTATGTTTTGTTCTGTACACTGTGTCTTTTTTTTAAACTATTGTTGAGCAATTTAGAAGCCTGTAACTTCACTTAATCCTTTCCTAATGTTAACCAGCAGAGATTCTGAGTATCCAGACTGCTGTTAAGTTTCAGGAAAAATATTATACACAGATTGATCAGGATAGTTGTGTTCTGCTTGCCTTGCTTTTTAAGCAGTTTTTGAGATACAAAGAGTGGTTTTCATTTGGATAGAAGTTAATAAATATTCTGAATATACCCATGTAGATTATGCAAGCTGATTGCCTATACATCAAAATGAGACAAGGGAAATACTGAATAATCCAACTCRGATGTTCTGTCTTAAAATTCATTACTCCTCTTAATCATTTCTACTGTCTGCAGTTTTCCATTTTTTGCTTGAAGTAATTTAAATTATGGGCATGGTTAAAACTTGGAGAGAAGACTTAGAAGTTTTACACTTGTGTTCTTGCTTACATTTTTAGGTGATAATTAGAAATGCATCAGTTAAACTCCTGAATACTTAAAGTGGAAGCTTGTGTTCGTTGGGCAATCACTCTCTACTCCACAGCAGTCGTGTCTATTGTTTAATGTGTAACTAAATTTGATATTAGTGATGGACTTTTTAAAATAAGAACTAGAAAACTATTTCAGGTTGATTGGTCATTGATTTTAGCTTTGGAACTGCTTTATTGATCACCTAAATTCAATACTATGTATGTCCAGAGAATAGAGGGACAAGTCAATGGAGGAGAAACCTGCTGAGGGGTGTTTTAAGATACGAATAAAATTTCTCACTCAGGAAGTTCTGAAACTGCAAATTACTGAATGCAGAACAAGCACACTTAGGAAATTTAGGCCTGAGCAGTGCCCTTAACCTGCCTCATGAGACCACATTTTATTAGGCAGGAAACAGGTGAATGTTTTTGCTATTGTATTCAGATCAAGAGAGCGCTCCTGCTTCGAATAAATCAATAGTCAGCCTTTTGTCCTCTCCTGCTTCTCTACTGAAGCAGTAGGAAGAAGGTACTGCTTTCTTCCTGTTCATATGTCTCAAGCTAAAAGGGATTAAATAGATATAGCTTTTGTTTGTCTATTCCCTCTGCTTCTGTTGCAGTGAAAATTTTCTGTACTATTATGTGAATTTGGAAAAAACCTTAAAGCTCCCTGTGGGATGGAGGCTGGAGGAGCCAATCTTGTATTTTAAACATTTCCCACTGCTGACTGCTATTAAGAGCTGAAATGAAACAGTTCCAGAATCTTGGAAAAGTTACTGTGGATATTTTTACAGTGTGGTCAGTTCCTTAAAGCTTATGAGTTACTGTAATCTCTGTGGCGTTGTAAATACGTACGGCTGAATGCAAATATCTAGGTGACCCAGCAGGTTGTCTGTAGAAAATATTGTTTACTTTTCCTTTGGGGAGTAGTGGTATGCTAGTACTTCCTTTGTTTATCACTTTTTTTTTAAAAAAAACTTTCTGTGTCATTGCATTTCTGTATTTGTTTGTGTTTTCTGAATATTTTTCTGTGCCTTTATATTTCAAATACTTATTGGACAAAGAAAACAGGAGTTGGTTAGCACTAAAATACTTAAACTGCTACAGATCATCTAAATATTAGTCTTTCATTTTGTCAATATGAAAATAGTTATGAAAACTCACTAGCAGAATTTTAGGAGTTTTGACAAATGTAGTGTCTACCTTCACTGTTTGTCCTTACATGGATCAAGAGCCTATTCTACTTAACTCTAACGGTACATTTTTAATGGCAAGGTATATATGTATCTGCATGATGAAATTTTTATTTGGGGAATATTTGAAAACACTTTTCTGCCATTAAAGAGCATATACCCAAACAAACACGAAGTAAAGACCTTCCAGAGGCAAGTACTTGAGATTTATAAGCAGCTGCCAACTTAATTCTTTTTGTGTGTGTGCATACGTTACAATATTATTCAGTATTCAGGAGCATGATCTTCTACTGTCTCTTCTGCCAGATGCTAGTATAATTAATTTCCCATGGTAAGTGCAGAAGAAGATGATAGTTTATGAGTTTACGTTCAAAAGAAGACAGCTTTCTTGCAGTTAGTATATTCTCAATAATCCAAAAGATTTCTGACTTTGTGATCTTTACAAGATCTCTGGTCATCAGCAGAGATCTCATGGCTCATCATGTAGATGAGCCATGACAGTCATTTCAGAATATGTATCACTGACAGTGCCATTTGCTTACTTGAATGCTTGACTTTTTAAATTGTTAATGTAATGTAAGTTTCTTTACACAATTAGAAATTTTAGCCTTTGACAAATTAATTTTTTACTTTAAAAACTGAAGATGACAATATGATGTTACYTTTGCTATAGCTTGCATTTATTTCTGTGTCACTATTTTGACTGGTTTTCAAAGGTGCTTCAGATTTTAATGTTACTCAGCTCAGTCAGTGGAATTGCACCTTTTTACCGTGTATTGAAATTTGACTTGGTGATTATTAGTTGATCTTCTGTGTACAAGAATTTAAAATCATTTTTGTAAATGTTATACATGTAAATGTTAGATTAGATTGATTCTGAATTATCTTTCTATCTTTTCTAAGTAAAGCTGCCATTTTGGAGGATCAGTCCCATAATGTAMATAGCTACAAGAAAGCAAAAAGGAAAATACGACATTAAAATTAATTCACAATTTGGTTCATGTGGCTAAATATTACATACTATTTCAGTGTATGGTCAAAATTCTTGACAAATTTTCACTGAAACAACTTGTATGTGAGGAGGAATATTATTTTGGCTGAGTTTTTTGTTTTGTTTTAAGCCACGACTTGATGTTCATTAATTCCTGACCTATCTTTTTTTAGGCCTCTCTTTGTAAGGGCCTCCCCAGGCCTTTATAAACAGTGTTTCTGGTTCTTTTGAGCTGTGTGGTAGGCCTCTTTCTCTTATTTAATTGGATATATAGTTGTTCTTGTGTTTTAATTTTTTGACTTGTTACTTTTACACAGCTTTGTGCTGTTGTGATGAATGCAGCAGTTGACAGTGCTGGAAACAATCCGGGCCCTGCTGCTGCCCACTGCTGCTTTACTGAATGATTGTAGCTCTGACATCTTCTTCTAATGTCCTTCAGCCGCTTCAGATCTGTGAAGGAAGCAGATGAGATAAGGCAGCAGCCACAGCTCGAGTGCTGTCCATTTCTGGGCCCCTCTGTTCATGAAAGACACTGAGGAGCTGGAGCATGTCCAGAGAAGGGCAGTGGAGCTGGGGAAGGGTCTGGAGCCCAGGTCTTGTGAGGAGTAGCTGAGGGAGCAGGGGATGTTTAGCCTGGACAAAAGGAGGCTTAGAGGAGACCATACTGATTTGTAAATTACAGTCTTGAGATTTGGCTAGGAAATGGAGAACATTGGCTAGGAGAAGGAGAACAAGCACTGTAATAATGTTAAATAGTATCTTTATGTACAACAGTGTAACAGCTGTTATATACTATGTTCAAAATCAAACTTAGGGGTTGTGAGAACTTTTGTGAGTCACTACACCTATTTAATTGTTTTTGTCATCTAAACTTGACACTGATGGATGAGTACTATCAATGAAGTATATAAAAATTTCTTTTCAGCCAGTACTTAGTGAAGAAGGAGAAATCATGTCATGGGAGATGGTATATCAGGCTTTCAGTATCCGGGTCCCTTCTGGGACAGTGTAGGAATGGTTGGGACAGGAAATAAATTTAATGCCAGAGAACGAAGTACAAAAAGGGATTCCTAAGAAGTAATTTATAACATTTGGTTGGGTACTGGAGGCATCCTAGACACCATGTCTKTGTTTTCTGAATTAAGCTATTGGGCTTGCTGACCTTGCTGTTTGTCTCAAAGGGACAAATTTGGCAACACTGATATGGTGCCTAACATAAAAAATGCATTACCCTAGCATTTGTATAAAGGTGTATTTTAAAAGCACATGGACAGTTAGGCTTGGTTAACTTAGTCTGAGAGCTGGTATTCACTCTCAGAGTTTTGTTTGTGTGTAGCTTGCATTTCATGATTCAGTGAATTATTTGTTTGATTTTTGTTTACCTAATAATAGTCTGTGCCTGCATAACCTATAAGAGCAATGTTAAAGGCTCAGGTATGTTAGACCGTATAGTAGCTGTTTTGGGTCACAAGGATGTTACACATCCCCTACCCACAAACTCAAATGTACAAATAATTCATCTGCTGCTCAGTAACCTTTTTAAATTTCTTCCCATATTGCTTGAAATTAGTGATACACATTAAACTTGTTCCAGAAATTGTAATTTACCTTAAAATCAACTGGAAAATAATAATCCAATATGTCACTTCTTACTGAGCAACATCGTGTACTTAAGTCCCCTTCTAGTTCTGTTGTAACCAGATAAATATTTCTCAAAGCAGATTTCAGAAAATGAAAGACTTAAATTGGCTGAAGCTACTCCCAGTTTATAGTTTCCTTTACCCTGTCAAAAAATTATTTGGAAAAAAGTTGCATATGAGGTAGCTTATGCAGAAAAAAGGCTCCATGGTTAGGTGAGGGCCTTAAAATTTCCCCCTGACGAGCAACCAACTGTCATCCATGATTCTGTGACTAGAGATGCCATGTCCTCATGGGAATATCCACATGAATAATATGTGGGATGTAGGGATGATGGATCAAGAGGTAAAGGTGTGAAGGAAAGATGGGAATTTGCAAAATCTGAGAATTACTCAGCAGAGCACATCCTGTCAAAATACTCCTCTAAACAAATGACACAATACTTGATAGTGTTAGCTATGTAATACCTTATTTTGGCAGGCCATTTGGCGTGGGAAAAGAACACTCTGAAGCTACAGACACTTGGAGGAATTTTTGTCTTTCCAGGAGAGGAAGACAGATAATTGGCAAGGCTTTAAACATTCCTTGTGTGAAGCAGAATACGCTATATTAGCTGGGGAGCAGACCAGGGAAAATGCAGCAGTGTGTTTGAACACCACTACATTTGCCTTCTCTTGACTACAGGATGCTGGTTTTGAACTTTAGAGCATTATTACTAATTTCAATATTTTTGCAGTTAAGTGCACTAATTAATACCTTGTGCATCTTCAGTGTCATTTAAAAATAGTTTTTATCATGTGCTGCAAGAATTTTAAAGTCCTTACTTTAAACGCCCTCCCCTTTAGTTCAGGAATAATTTTTTTATTTTCTTTCATTGATGAAGAAGAATTAAACCTCATTTATTTTCTAAGTGGCTGATAGCTCAAGATTTATATTTGGACTGGTTGCTTTATAATAATAGATAAGGAATATGCTGTCCTTAAGCCTGAAAATTTTATTTTGTTTTTTTAAATTAAACTGTCTTTGCTCTTGCTTCTCAGCAATTGACTTAAAGAATGGCTCTGGAGCAGTGTATCAAGGACCTGCCAGAGGGGCTGCTGATACTACCTTCACTCTCTCAGATGAGGATTTCATGGATGTGGTACAACAAAAGATCAACCCCCAAAAGGTAAAGCCTAGGTGTCACAGACATACTCTCTTGTATGTAGACATATTATTTGCCTTAAATCAAGCTGTGGTTAATAACTGTTTGCATTCTGAAATCCTAAACCCTGGGATGTTTTGACAGTAGAGACCAGAGTCAGATGAGGTATGAGCATTTCAGTACTTACATCAGTACCTTACACTGAATTAGCCAGAAAGCGTAAGGGGGCATTTATGCCATCTTTATCATCTTGAGACAAAGATTACCGAAAAGGGCTAAAGCAGGGCCCTGATAACACCAAGGTTGTGGGTTCAATACCTGTACCTGTAAGGTGAAGGGCCATTCACTTTAGAGTTGGACTAGATGATCTTTCTAGGTCCCTTCCAACTCAGACTTTACTATGATTCTGTGACATAAAGCCTGGCARTACAAACTTAGGAATTTGTTTGCCTCCTGGTATTTCGCAGTGTACAATTTGCAAGCTTAGGTTTGTCAGTTTGATCATTCAGACTACTTTGATTGTCATGTTGAAGGAAGTTGATGTTTGTTGCAGTGGTCTGATCCATTGCTAGTACTGCAGCAAAGAGAAATATCAAGACAATGCATGCATGTAGATGGTCAAAATCCACCCAAATCAAAAAGAATATTTTTCAAGAAAATAAAGATTTAAGGAAGGYCCATAATCTGGGTCTGCACTTTCAGCTTCTTGGAGTAATCAACGGCTTAAAACTACTAATTTTACTAATAAAAATGCCTTGTGTAAAACTAAATTAAACTGTCACAAATTTAATATGTCAGTTTACAGATTAAAGCTTGAGCAAATGAAAACTTTAATTAAGATCATCATATATCAAACAGTTCCTTTTCTTTGATCCCAAGCAGAAGTTGTTGGAGGCTTTGACTGCAAATTGGAGACTAATGATCACGRTGAATGTTTGTTATAAGTCAAACATCCCACATGAGTAAAATCCTTTGTGACCCTCTGTATACAGCAGGCATGAAGCATAAACAAACAAGATATTGATGTATAATCATCAGAATCCTAAATAACAGTGATTGCAATTCAGGAACATCATCTGTGCTTAGGCATTAGTGTTTCCTTTGAGCTTCTGTGAAGTTTTCCATCTAAAGAAGCTCAGAGCATCTATTCAAATTCTTTTCTGCTGGCTCTTTTTATTCTTTATTTGAATGTATTTCAAGCTATGGAACTATGCAAAAGAACATTGAAAGAACTTTCAAAGAGCTTTCAAACTGTAAAGCCATAGCGAAGCAAAACTAGTTTAAAAAAATACAAACTAGATTGAAACAGAGTATACAGCTCTTTGAAGTAGGGACAATAAAAATGTAATATACCAGCACTGACGTGAAAATACTGATTGATTTATGACTTTGCAAATGCAACAAAATCTTGCTTATTTCCTGTTTTTTGTAATATGCTGTGTATAAAGCCATTGCATTTCTTTGGCATATGTGTGTAATACATTGTGCAAGTTCATGTTTGTATTTGTTACAAATTTGAGTGTGTAGCTTACATTTTCATTAAGTCTTTAATTTTCATTATATAGCCCTTTCATTCCATTTTTTCATTTCTCATAATGATATAGGGATATCTGTAGTGTGAGAGGATGATGCTGGGAGCTTTATTTTTGTGCCCTGCAGATGTTTTGCCATTAGATTCTGTGAAGACATTTGTCTTGCTCCTGGGGAAGTCCTCTGTGCTGTATGTGGAAAGGGAACAGAGGCTACTGAATTTATTGTATTTATATTGTTTGTATTTATTTTATTTAGTTKTTTCCCATGGGTGACAGACTTGGTCTTGTCTGCATAATAAATAAAAAAATCTGGTTCTGGATGGTATTAGAATGGAACAGTTTTTATTAATAACCAATAACCATTAGGCATTGTGCACTGAAGTCTTTCTCCTGAATGCTAAACAACCGTTCTTTGGCTTCCTCTTTTGTTCTAGCAACTCTTTGGTTTGTGAGTAAACAGTTGAATATATGCTTCCCCCCTTCCCCCCTTCTGTTCTTTTTAGGCATTCTTTTCTGGTAAACTGAAAGTGAAGGGGAACATCATGCTGAGCCAGAAACTGGAAATGATCCTGAAAGACTATGCCAAACTCTGAACTGCTTGATGATCTACCACAGCAGTGAAGAACTGTAGAAGATAGAAACTCAATTAGTTCAGAACCAATGATTTGCAGGCTATTTAACATCAATGTACTGATTCATTATACTGCTAATACACAAGCTGATTTAATTGCTGTAGACAGAAGTTATGAAATGAACATAACTGTTACTGTTGTCCCTTTTTAGTTACTCAGCAATGGTAGAGAATCATACTTTCCTGATTGTATATCTTTATCTAAATAAAATGTATTTAGTTCTTACAAAGAAGCATATATTTCTATGTTAATTATGAAGAAAATTAAACCAATAGACTTATTTAATATCTCCTTCCATGTGTCTGTCAGTCTTCATTCATATTGCCTTATATAGATTTAGCTTCTATGGGTCTGTCTGGTTTATCATTAAAACTGATGGGTTTTGTCTCAAGCTCTCATGATTCTATCAAAATAACTGGAAGATGGAAGTAAATTCCTTTTATTTACGTCTTGTCATTATGTGGTTTTTTTTCTGCACCAGAAAAAACTCTTGCAACTTTGGAACCCATATGGATTAGCCATTTTCATATGTTACTCTTGTAAATAACTCACATAGTGGTTAATGTTAATTCTTTAGTGGAAACTTTTTCATGTGGGGGGCATTAACACTGCACCAAGGGCCATCACTAAAGCCAAACTGTTCTTCATGTAGATTCATTCTCATGAGAGCCGGCATCATGGCAGCAGGGAAAGATGGAAGTGAATTCCTGATCTTGAACCTATGGCCAGAGCTGTAGCCATATGTTTTCTAAAGAAAGTATGCTCTTAATAACTGTTTCTCACATAAACACCTGGAAATTTGATTTCATCAAATGACCAACATTTTTTGTGCTCAGTTATCTTTTTTTCACCTTTAGATGTTTTCTGTATTGTTATTTTTTGGAGATGGAAAAATTCAGGCTGTCTGAGGCTTTTCTTCTGGATCAGAGGAGGCATTATTTTAGAAGAGGAAATTTTTTATCCTTTGGGTTTTTTTTTTCCCAGAACTGGAAGGTACTTCCATTCCCTGACTTTGTGAGCAGATTAGCCATTGAAGAATCTTGTGGGTGGCAGATGAGTTGACAGTTTGAGAATAAATCGTGCATGTTCCAATACTAAGTCATATTCTCAATAAATTTATTTCTTCACAGCTGTACTATCAGCCATGCTTTGGTTTAGGCAGAGAAACATGAATCTTAAGTATGTCAACAAGTAGTATCTCATGTAAATCACATCATGAATAGATGGGAAACAGAACAAGCAAGAAGTTTGCCATCTTAAAGAGGCCATCAAGTAGAAATTATTAAAGAAATGTCCTTTTACCACTTACCATTTTTTTTTCACAGCAGTCATTTTCATATATAATACGACTTAATAATTGCCTGTACTGCCCAGCTTCTATTTACCAAGCAGGTTTGTGTCAAATAGGTAAAGGTATCTTCTATTAGTTTCTCTCAAGAAATTGTATGGGAAAGAGAGGTTGATTCCAGCTTTGTAATTCTATGCATGTACCTGGTACACCAAAACCCCCATTTTTTACATACGTTTCCTGCCTATAAATCTATATATAATGTCATAAAAATGTGTATTAAGAAAAAGGAACTGTGAGTAACTAACTGTGAGACTAGGAAAGCAATTGTCAATACATCCATTTAAAAATATGGTATTTGTTGTAAGTTACGTGGCCTTGATAATTCACAATGGGTGTTTTTTAATTCACAACATTTTTTTTCTCAACCCTGAGAAATCTGGGTCTGAAATCTGAAAGAAAGTACTGCTTCACAACGAAGGAACAGAGTGCTAGTAAGCTATTTTTTCTTTCCTCTATTTAAGTGACAAGCAAAAATATTCAGGCGAGGGAAATGGCTAATATTGAAGTCTGTTGCGATTTAACAGGTTGGAAGTTACTAAAGAACATAATTATACTAAATTTTTTGGTATGTGTTGGTTGAGGATGAAAGAATAACCCATTTATAGCTACTCTTGTGATTTCTACCCTGCATAGTTTCAGCTGGACACAAAATCTTTACTCTGGCTTCAGCTTTCTCCTGCACAGTGAATTGGTCATGGATGCTAACCTTGAGTGGAAGAGAAAGTCCTGTTCTTCCTTTTGCTTCCCATACTCAGGCTACCTGAGCACACCTCTCAGCATTGTGATAGACTCTTTTCCAGGAGTATAACTCAAGTTTTCAATTATTTCATCTGTTTTATGGCCTCAATAGCTGCTATTGATTATTTTGGCATGTTGATTTTATTTCTAGTCCAAGATATGTACCCTAAGAATGTTCTAGTTGGCTGATGCTAATTAGTAACTTGGTCTGCTTACTGTTGAAGGTAAGGTCAGTTTGCTGTGTTGAATATATACATGGTATGGCTTGGAGGTTCTGGCTTTTGTTTTCTTGCTAGGACTTGAAACACTGAACCCTGAACCTTCAGTTCAGGGTTGCTAGCTTTTAGGAGTAGTGTCTTCAAGAACAAGTAGTAAACTCAGTATTTTTACAAGAATCCATGGACAGGAATGTTAGCTGATTTGGAAGGTGGGTGTTTGAGCGTGAATGATTTTCATCTGCTTTCATCCAGAACAGTCTTCCTTTTTCAGGGTATTGTGTTTCAAACCCGTCCATGTCTCTTTTGTCTGGAGTGGTTTTGSAGACCTTCCTTGTCATAACACCTCCAACAATACCTGTGTAATGGCACGTCCTAAAGACATGCAACAGCAAAACATTGTTTTCTTTCTGGGYAGCTGCTTCTTTGAATAGTCTTTCTTTGCCAGTAATGAGTGCCTTGGACTTGTTTAGCAAGTAGCTCAGATAACTCTTCAGTGATAGTGCAAAATTTAGTAGAAAATAAGGAGGCTTTTGCAAGCATTTTTTAGCGGTAAGATTCTTAGCAGTGCATATAATCTCTTTAATGTAGAGTAGGAGATTATCTGTCCTTAATTGCTATATGAGCTTTACAGTGTTTTGATTAATAGTGTAAAAAAGGTGATGTCTGGACATTAATGTAAAATCTGGACATCAGATTTCATGACACTGAGATAAGAATTCAGATGTTTATCTTTCTGGTATAACTGAGTAACTGCTACACATGGCACGGTATCATTTTATTTCTCTTTTTCCTTCTCCTTATATTCATCACAGTCTTCCTGGCTTGTAATCCTCCAAAAAGTAAATYGTGGTTCCATTGACATATGTCCTCTTCAGTTGTTTATGGGTTTTCTCATTAAAGGAGGAGAGCAGTAATAACAGATGGAGAAAATTTATCCTTTCTAGTCASTGGAATTGTTCTTAATTAGTTTCAGAGGAGTTCAATACACCTTCCAGCTATAATCAATAATTACAGTTAACAGCTCTTTAAAAGTTGACAAGTGCAATCATAATCAGAGGATATTAAAATGAGTAAAAGTGGGGAGGAGCAGAGGTGTGAGAGAGTGGTGATCTTGAGCATCATCAGAGAGAGGAACTTGAATGCTGTCCCCTCTAAGGCTTGTTCCGACCCTGCTTAGAGGAGCTCACTCCTAATGGTTATTTGTATCCTAGTTCATTGGGCGGCACTCTGTGTAGAAGGTTCTTCATCACTGAGGAGCTACTTTGTTTCATAGGATATGATACTTTGTTTCATACTTTGTTTCAAAGATTCATATAATATATGATACAATAAATAAAGTATTATAAGTTGGATAAACATGCACTTTTAAATAGTTTAGTATACTAAAAAAAAAAAAAAAAGCTCTCTAAATAATAATGCAGAATACCCCAACAGAGCTTAATGTTGCTGAAGTTATGTCTTCTATTTTCTTCCACAACCCTTGGGGGCGGACCAACATTCAGAAGGTGATGACTTTGTTTTTACACAACACAGCCTCCTTCTAGCATGAACTGTGAAGGAAGGATAAGTCTCACTGCAATGCTTTCTTTCTGATCTTAATCTTTGAAAGAGCAAAGGGACAAAAGARAATACTAGTAACTCCACATTCTTGCAATGATTTTTTAAATTCAGTTTTATTTTATTCAGTTAGTGCAGATACCTTCCTATGCACATGAGAATGAGTTCTCCACAACTATCTGCACTAAGAAATTTTGTCCTTTCGGCTGTTGGCTGTTTCTCCAGTGGACTGACCTAGAAATCAGACATCAGCAGATATGAAGTCAATTAGGATAAATGAASTAGACTATGAATGTGATTTCATTTATATGACTTCAATACCACCCTCATGATACAATTCAAATGTTTAATGTGTCCAAAAATCTGTTCTCTGAACTGGCATGATACGATGTTAGATGAATGGGTAGGCTGCACTCTGTAAGAGGTGCATCTGTTTGTGTCTTTCAGTAACTACTATCAAAGTTCCCATTGTCTGCTAACCTAAATCACATATTGAAAGGTCACTGTATCTCAAAGACAGAATCAAGCAAGGTATAATAATATGTGAAATTGTCTGAATTATATGGTGTAATTGTTTGTGCATCTTTTTAAGAGCTGTTTTAGAATACTAATACTTCATTATATTACATTTGCCCTGATGATGTCAAGTGCCTTTTTTCCACTGGAATCAAAAATATGCATCACATAAACTGAAAGAACAATTGAGAATACCCATATTTAAATAAATATATGATTTAGGTTAAGATTAAATGTTTCTGAATTTCTAATTATTGAAGCATAAAATCTCATGCAGTCATAAAAGAGTTTTTAAAAATTTTCAGTGAGTTGATGTACTGAATTTGTAATTTCTTTTTAGCCAGTACTTCCTCTTTCCCAGCCTGTTCTCTCTTGCATTTTGCCAGTTCTCTTGTGCAGGCACGTTAGAAGAAGCATGAGCATAGGTTAATGTACCAATCAGTAGTT
The DNA here is from genome assembly GCA_902810485.1 of Alauda arvensis. NCBI lineage: Eukaryota > Metazoa > Chordata > Aves > Passeriformes > Alaudidae > Alauda > Alauda arvensis. Next base: position 1,313,690 of record CADDXX010000055.1, on the reverse strand, counting down.
TGTGAAGAACTGGATTTGGAACGGGAAAGAAGAGTCCATTGTGGAAACCTAGATTTCATCTGGATCTYACTCAGCGTTGGGTCATGACAAGGAAAGCTGCCATAAAATCTTACGGTTCCAGCAGTACTGTGAACTAAGTAAAAAAATTGAATAAATAGACATGAGTTTGTGTTCCTAAGTTTGTATTTCCAACCGCAGCCCACACAAAAAGACTRTGTTACTATAAATGCTAAAAAACAACTATAGTGAGTTGCTGATGTTTCATTGCATTCTCTAACTGAATAGTTTTCTGTTCCTGCACATTTACAAAGGRGAAGAAAGGAACATACTCATCTCATACTAGAGTCTAAGAGTCTACAATCGGTTAGTGTTTCCAAAATTATTAGGACAGCAGGTACACATAGAAAATAGAAATTGAGTTGCTGTCTCTTTCAATCAATGTGCCTAGGTTAGATTTCAAAGCACTATACCAGTTTTTTTTTTCTCTTACATTGCTCTTTGTGTGCTGTTCTTTAGTTATAGTCTCTCCATTGACATGAAGTGCATGAGGCTTGTGAAGCAGCCTGACCTCTCTTGGAGCTGTCTGACCCTTCTATTCCCAGCTCCCCAGCATCTGCTTCTCTTCTGGCCAGAGCTGGTCTGTGCTCTGCACAGTTCAGCCTTCTGCTGCATGAATCTCAGCTTGATTTTCATGAACAATGGGAAATGCAATGGACATCTACTGTAACCTTATCTGAGTTCATAATAGCTCTAGTGCTGAGAGCATTGTAATCCTGCTAGAAAATGATGATAAAAGAGATTTTGACAGAATGTAATACATATGGGTTTTTAGGTGTTTCTTTTTTCATGAAGACAAAATGAGTCCTACTGAGGACTGTATCAGGGAAAATACAATTTTCCTAGCTCAAAACATGCTTTAAATTAATTTTTGATTATTTTTTCAGTCTGTTTTTTTACATATGTGACCAAGGATAACAAGCAAAACTATAAATGTAGAAAAGAAGAAGGAAAAGCAAACAAAAACCCCCTACTTGTCATTTTTCTTTTCCTGAATTAAAAAAAAAAGAGTTTTAAATGGGGAAGTACATTCCATGTGTGGTCAGCAATGCACAGCACTGATTCAGATGGGGTAAGCAAATGCCCAGAAGTCATCTATCTCTGAGACTGCCAGTGGTCAACACTGACTGAGGTCCAGCTTCACTTTACAAAATCCTTCTGATAGCTGATCTTACTCATATCTGRAGGAAAATAAAATATCTGGGCACTTGTGATCATTCCAAGTTAGTGTGGGATTTTGGGGGGTTTTGTTCTGTTTCAAAAAGGATGTGTTTATCTGCATGCCTTTTGCAACTTCAAGTGTGATGATTAATTCCAGGCCACTTAATGGGCCCACAATCTCAGTAGTTTTCATTGTCAGAATCTGATGCCAGTGTTGTTTATTGCCAAAGTACCTTATTTTGTAAGGAGATACCAATTTACAGTCAGGATTACATGCTTTTATATAATTTTCCAGTACTCCAAAAAGAGCTGCTGAAACCACTCATCAGAGGTCAAGCGCTCAGTTAATCAAATCCCTGCTTGATGGTGTCAGATCATGTGAAGGCCTCTTGCTACTTCCTAGCGGGGCTATGATTACTGAAGGAATTTTCATTTATTATTGGCAGTTTCTGTAACCACAGTAGACAGTCTTACTAAGATAGACTTGGAGAGTCTGCAGCACACAGGGAAGCTTTCTAGTGAAGGTCTAGGAGACCAAAGGAAAATTTTTTCATAATGGTGTAGACACCAGAGGCTGTGATGTATCTTTATAGCTCTTCATGTAACAGCCCTCCTATAACAGCTTTGGACTGCATTGCAATGCAATGCATGTGTGTTTCAGCTCTAAGCTCCAATAATAGATGTATTGATACAGGCAGTTAGACAGTAATTTTTGTTAAGTGCCTTCTCAATTTCAAAAGTCTGTTAGAAGCTTTCATGGTTTCTGAAATTTTGTAGCTAGAGTAAAAATTACATAAAACATTAGTTTTAGGGGCTGATAAAATACTATTTTAAGCAGATGAAAATGGAGACATTTAACCCATACCAAGCTAACAGTACTCCCACACAGTTTACTCTTCTCCCCTCAGAAGAGACCAAAAATGAAAACCACAGTGGGGTCCTGGGTTTCGAAACACTTCTGGGTGGTAGGTGCAAAGCCTGCTTTACATACAAATTTAGCCATCATGAAAACAGTCTGTCTGTAAACAGCTTTGCTATGCTCTCTACTCCAAGAGGTTTAACATGTATATTTTGTGGAGCACTCTGTCACTCTGTTGCTAGGTGATTGACAGAGACCACCAAAAGACACGCTACATTATGTTATTTTCACTTATTTTTAAGTAAATTCTGAAAGAACCAGTCTGTACTTTGATGGTGTAGTCACAGATTTGATTGCCTTAGAGTTCTTAGATGAAGGGCAACTAAAAGCAGTGTCTTGGTTTGAAAGACAGGTGTCTGCTAGGGAAAGCCAGAGCCCTTCCCTTGCAATGGAGAATGCAAACCCCCTCCCTCCAAATTATTATAAATTTGAAATTAAGGGGCTTTCAGGCAAAAAGATGTGAGAATGGGAATAACAGGGKTTTTTTACTAATATATATACATATATATCTAACAAAGCAAGCAAACAAACAAACCAACAGCTACAGCATTAATAATAAGACAGAACCAAGAACTTGAAGGGACCACAAAGCCCAGGGCAGTCTGRTCCCAGTGGCTCTGAGGCACCAAGCTGGAACGGTGCTTGGGAGATCCCAGGCTGGTGATGAGGTGGATGGGCAGTTCAGCAGTGGTGGCTGGAGAAACAGAGATGTCCTGGCARRACAGGGGTGTGAGGTCAGCRTGGGCAAAAGCCTCAAAGCGACAACGGGACAGGGTTGGGCCCACTCCAGAGGGCAGGAGGAGAGCTCAGAAATCCCCAGCACACGAGCAGATGGTGGTAGGTTTYCCCAGGAGTGGAGTCGATGGTGACAGTGAAACTCCTCTCACAGCAAGCCAAAGAGCCTGGGTGACCTCTCTCCTCAAGTGCCAAGGAGAAAAGTGCCAAGCCCCCCAGCTCCCCTGTCCCTTTGGTCTTCCCTTCCGTGGTTTCTTTTGTCTTTTGTTAAGTACCGACAAGCACTCAGTCCTTMGTGGCTTAGCAACTTGAGGGAAAAAATTCCAAAAGGCAAAACAAAAAATAAAAGAAGCAAATCTAACCTCCAACAAGCAGACAACAAAATATCATAAATTCTAGTGAATTTGTACAGGGCTGATAATGGACTGAAGAAAAATCTATCTTCAAACTGCCTGTGGGGTTCCTGGCCTCCTGGTTCTGCTACCAGAAAAGACCTTGGGCAGACAGTACTTTCCACATTTTCTTCTAATACTTCTTAACTGCAATTTTAGTGTTTAAGTGCATTTTAAGGGTTATTTTGGAGCAAGGCAAATGTGTCAAGTAACTGAAGTCATCGTGGCACTACAAACCACTTTGAGAAATGTCAGTACAAAAATTCTTAGGTGACAATTCTGCAATTATCATTTAGTGAAATTCTGCTGATACAAAGATGGGCATGGATGTTATCAGTAATTTGTAAACTCAATGCTGTATATAATGCTTAGTTTGCTCATCAAAAATGCACTATTATCACTCTTTAACTCCAAGCAACAATGCACCTTTAAAGAATCTACTTTTATGCCTCTTTCGGTGGTCATAAAGGAATATGCAAATGTATAGAGTTAGAAATTCTGATTTGATTAAAAGGCATTGCTATGTAGATTAGAATTAATTAAAATATACACAAACTTTGTGTGTATCCTGCATGTTGAAACTGCCAATTCCTTCTTTGATTCTTGAAGTGGTATTCAAATATATATAAAGAATCCTGATAATCTCAGATGGCAATCTCGAGGCTGCCAATTAAAACCCATCCTGATTCATCTGTTCAGCAATCTGGGAGCTCATCTGGGCATTTAAGGCATGGGGAAGGAGCTGGAGAGAAGGAGGCTAGGCAAATCAAGCCAAAGTTGTAGTTATTTCAGGCACAGTTCTATTGTCTGCAGGAAATTAAGTGCTTCTCCTATGTGCCTCTCACAGCTTCACGATGTATGGAAAGCATCAAATACATTGCTTAAACTTTTGAGACCCATGTGTTAAAATCCGACATAAAGGTAGACAGGTCTTTCACCTAAATACACATTTCAGTGCTGCCTTCAGTGTGATCACTTCTTAAAAATTAAATGATGAAGGAAATGTGTTTCCAGAAATGGTGTTTGTGTCTTGTGCAATTGGAATATCAGTATTGCTTTCATGGTATTCTTCATGGCTAAAAATGAAAGCAATGTTCTGATAAAAACACAGCAACAGGCACAATGCTACCTGTTGTTACCCATCAAAAACCTGTGAAGGCAATGTTCTCTTGTCCAAAAATGAGTGAAAAGCCAGAAACTCTAGGTAGCTTGTCTAATTAGTGCAGCAAGTGGTTAAGCACAGTAAGACTGGTCAGCAGTATAAATCATTAATATAGATGGAGTGTTTTAGCAATATTATGTAGCTACTGGTATAATTGAAGTTTTAAAGGGTCATCAAATCTTGTGTTTCTCTGTGTACTCTATTATGAACATAATTGCTTTCATTGATTGCTAGTACTGTTACAAAGTAAGAGTGGAGGGATGCTAATCAATCGTTGCACAGAACTAGAAAAATTGKCTCTGATGAGAAGTTCCTTGGAAGTTTTTGTTTAATTAAAAATCCTGCCAGACAGAAAGAACTCATGAGCATTGCTATAGGATGATTTTCACAGATTTGTAGGTGAACATYAACTCCATTCTGACAATACAGTCGGATGGAAAGCTTTCCCTGGGGGGGACTCAAACATTAATACTTTCCTCCAATACATTTCTGAGTGATTATGCTAAATTTCATTTTCATTCATACACAGCAAGATAAAAGTTTAAGAATMAAAAGACTCCAGATGCATACCTTTTAACTTGAAGTAATTAAAATATTATTTTTCTAGGTCGAAGTTATTATTGGTTAAAACAGTTATTTTGTATCCCTAATTTTCTGATTATCTGGTTTTAGGAGATCTTTAAAAAAGGAGTGATGTCTAGTTTTTTTTTTTTTTTTTTTTTTTCTTTTTTTTTTAATTAGAGCTTTTTAAAATGCTCTTCTATGAGGATTCAGGTGCTGATTTGGTACGAATACTTTCCTTGGGCAGTGCTCTTGCCCTGTTGGTATTGTTTACATAGTCTCAACTTTTAAACTCATCAGTGTGAGTGAAAAATTTGGTACATGGCAGCTACCTGACTTGCCATGGCCATGTAACAGATGAGTGGAGGAGGTTCTTAAACTAAATTTCCAAAGTTCTACTCTACTGTGCAAAGAACTCTAAGTTTGTTTTATCTTTCAGTTTCCCATTTCCTCAGGAGGACCATGGTCTAAAGATGCTGAAGAGTGTAAGAATGTCAGTCTTATAAAGACTAAAGTCTATAAAACTGGGTCTAGAACATCTGAAAATATCAGGAATGCACAGACTGGAGTTTCTTTCTAATAATCCAAAAATAGGCTTTGGTTCCAATGCTATATTTCTTCATTTATTACTCTGATGTTCTTTGTTGCATCAGCAATAATCTCTTAAATATTTAAAATATTTTCYGAATATGCTGATGACAGTGCCCTGCATAAATGTCTCTTTACAGTGACACGTAGACACAGAAGAACTAATTCAAAAAAAGAATCTTCAGCAGCAGCAGGAGTGAAATCTGAGGGAAAGTTTATGAATAATTAATAACTTGACTCCATTAAATCTCCTGCAAGAGGTAGAATGAATATTCCCCTGTTAGATATAAATGTAGTGTTTATTTAGCAAAGATGATACCTGCATTGTTGGAAAGACTGATTTGTTAACAATTCAAGAGTGATTTCAATGATAGATTGACATGCAAGGATGTATGTSCATTAGTCAGGATGACTATTATGTCTTGGTGCTGAGGTGCTGCAAGATTTCTTCCTGATGCATATATAATTCTTGGATTCTCTCTGGTATCATAGATGACATGTGTGGGTGGTAATAACAATTTTGGTGGTTTCTCACTGAAGCAGCTATTGATTATTACTTTGTTCTTCAATTTTACAACTGTTAAAATGGTTCACTGAGATGTGCACCTTATAAAAATTTTACTGGCATTTTAGGAAATTCTTCTGTGTATCAGCAGAAAATACAACCTGTGTCACTGTTCATTGGACATCAGAGAACAATAGCAGTGCACTAAGACCATGTGCAATCACAAGAAGCAAATAAAATTTAGATAATCTGATCAAACTGGAGCTGGTACATTGCTGAGTTTAGAAAAATTCCCTGTTAGATCTAGCTAAAATTTCACAACGTTTTGTGATCAGAGGGAAGATATAATGTCTTTTACAAGGCCCATGGTATTTCTGTCTTGTGTTCTTAGACATCTGGTTTCTTCTGTTTAATATTCAGTGCATRTATGAGAGAAATCTGCTGATAACGAGTCTGTAATTTTATTGCACTACACTGACCACAGTAGAAGCTGCACTAGGGGATGAAAAATCTTGCTGTGTAAACAAACAAATGTGTAACCTTATGCTTTTTCAAATATCCTTTGTAGGATATTTGAAGCAGCAATCCTTTCTGCTGCAAAATTCTGAATGTATTATTAAGTCCCTGCTATATCAAATACCACAGTGTCTAGATCTCCACAAGGGACTGGGTTTTTGCTTCCCTTTTGTCTCCTGACTGGGAAAACTTGAGGTATGCCCATGTTATTCTAAGGGTGAACACTGCAAATCATGTGATCTGGTGCTTCACCTGTCTCAAGGAAGCTGTCCCAATAAAGTCTGAAAGTATTTTGCCAACATTTAAATCTGCCTTCTTGTAATTATATTTTCCCTGATAACAGGGAAAAATATGGATGCACTTTTTTGTCCTGTTGATGTGACTCCAGAGCAAAGTCCAGGCTGGTGGTTCTCAGACTTATAAAGCTGCAAGTAATGTTCTGAATAATTGCTTTTCTCATTGATACATTTTGATAGAAGAATTCTCTCATCATGATAAAAGTCAGAGATTAGGAAATACATTGGTGACTTTGAAGTAATTGAATTTGTGGTTTCCAGAGAACTGTATTGACATAGTATTTTGCTTTGAGAATGAGAGAAAAAACCAAAAATTGGATTAAATTATGAAACCCCAAGAGCAAACTAGAAGAGGATATAACAATATAAGCTGTTGTGAGATGGTGTTGCTAGGTGCAGCCACATAATATTGGTGTTATCTGCATGGTGCTACTCTTCTAACATGACTATTGCTAATATTCCCTAACTCCAGTAAAATCAATTTAATTGATTTATGTATTGAGCAAATGGAAACAATAAAGTTGAAACTGTTGTGTGGCTTTATGGTAACAGTATCTGTGCTATTATCATCCTCTGTTTTGCTATACTCACATTTCCTAAAGGCACTACTGTTCCCATARCTGACCATATCAGAGGATGAAGAAACAGTTACATTTGCCATAACTTTGATTCAAAGGACATTACTTTTATGTTAAGTGTTAAATTACTTGGATCATCATTGCTTGAAAGAAAAGGTGCTTATCAGAAAGAGTAAGAAGTGAAATTTATATGCTCTCTTACAATGCCTTTCTCCTTCGTTTTTGAAATAGTTCCATTAGGGAATTGTATTTTTTATCTGAAGAATTACTCAGCCTGAATGCTGGCTGGTCATGATGAACATTTCTGTACTGGACCTGGTCAGATTTGTTCTGCTGTGTGTCACAGGCTGGGTGGTTTGATTAAATTATACCTGTCAGGGCCCTTAGCTGTGAAGGGAAAATCTTCTTTTGGTTTTGGAGAATGTAAACATTTCACTGCTGTGAAAATCCAAGCAGCCATGAGAAAGGCCTTGAAGTCTTTAGATGACAGGCATATTTTTATTGCAGTATTATACGTGCTTTTCTACTCTGTCATTTCAAAGATTTGTAGAATATATTTTTAATATTTAGTGCAGAACTTAAAACAAATATTAAATCAGATAAAATAATGAATTTTATTAATTAGTCCTTTTCAAATGAGTAAGGTATTTCCAATATCTCTGCATTCATCTGGTGAAAAATTTGGAAGCCACTAGAAATATTTTTTAAACATATTGATCTGGTTTATACATTGATTTTTAGTGACTCTTTTTAAGCATTTATTAATGCTTTTGTATTTTTTGTAAGAAGACAGTCACAGAATCACTTAGGTTTGAGAAGACCTTTCAGATCATCAAGTCCAGCTGCAAACCTAACACTGTACCACTAGAACATGACTTTAAGTTACACACCTACACAAATTTTAAATACCTCCAGGGATAAAGACTCAGCCACTTCCCTGTGCAGCCTGTTCCAGAACTTGACAACCATTTTGATGAAGAAATAGTCCATCCAGTCTAAACCTCCCCTGATTGAGACCATTTCTTCACAGTGTTGCTGATACAAGCCAGGATGCCATTGCATTTCTTGGCCACCTGGGCATATGCTATCCAATTGTCAACTAAAACTGTCAGATCCTTTTCCACTGGGCAGCTTTCCAGCCACTCTTACCCCAGTCTAAAGCCCAGAATGAGGTTGGTGAGACCCAGTGCAGGACTCCGCATTTCAGCTGGTTCCATCTCATCCAGCCTGCCCAAGTCCTTCTGCAGGTCTTTACTACCCTCCTACAGGTCCACACCTCCACCCAACTCATTGTTATCTGTGMACTTGCTGAGAGCGCCCTCAATCTACATGTCCAGGTCATCCATAAAGATCATAAAAGAGACCTGGCCCCAACACTGAGCCCTGGGGAACACCACTGCCATCTGCCAATGGATGTAGCTCCATTCACCCCCGCCCTCTGACCCTGACCATCCAGCCAAGTTTTTAACCCAGCAAAGTGTACACCTCTCCACATCATGGAAAGCCAGTTTCTTSTGAGAATGCTGTGGGGAATGGTGTACAAGTCTTTACTAAGGTCTAGGTAGACATATCCACAGCCTTTCTCTCACCTACTAAGTGCCTAACCTTGYCTAACCTTGTCATAAAAAAAGATCAGTTTGGTCAATTTTCTAAGCAGGGGAAAACTGTGAAACYGAAATTAGGGAATTTCTAGAAAATCCCTCTGAAATTTTAATGCTATTTGAGACTAGGAGGGAACCTTAGTAAAAATGGTGTTAGCTGYCCCAGACTTCTTTATATCTCTTAATATCTTTCTTTCAGAGCAACCTTTTCTTCTTAATTTTCTTTTTTAACTACTAGGTGTGTGGGAAGGCCATATTTCTGCTTTAGCTTTGCAGGTATTCCCACAGCCACTGGGCTGCTTGGCAGAGTGATGTCCAGGGACTTCAGAGTGGGGTGTGGGAGCTGCTGGAAAGCAGAGCTCAGAGCGGGCCATGCAGCTTGTGCTGACCTCTGTAGCCCTGCTGGCACCTGTGACAGCTCAGGCAAAGATAACCTGATGTGTTTTTGCCAGTCTGTGGCCACTATCCTGGCTTTGATGAAGGCTTGTTCTGAAGACTTGATGAAGCTTTTCTCTGTGGAGACAATGAGATCTATGTGCATTAGCTGAGTGGTTTGGGTCTGCTTTCCTGCTTGATGTGAAAACTGCAGTTTCAGCTGTAATGCCTGTGAATCTGAGATACTGCTCATGTATCTGTGGACTAASACAAGGCTTTCATCTGATACCTGGGCTATGCTTGCTACTGGCTGCTTGGAGGGCAGAATAGTGAACAAGGCATCTGGCAGTTTGTGTTTTGTTAAGAGATCTGAAAATGGGAAAAATGGATTGGTTTTTGTTATGCTGTTTGTGTTATTTGACATTTTAACTATTCAAGTTTGTTCTTAATGATTTCCTTGATGCTAACCATTGAGGAGGAAGCCCATGATAGGATCATTCCATTGGGCAAAATTCCCTGACTGCCTTCTGCTGTCCTGATGAACATAAAGGTCTCTTTTGGTCTTCTGATCTTTAAACAATGGAGAAGGAAATATTGTTCCTTTGGGAGCAGCAGGTATGAAATATTCCAGCAGCACTGYTGCTCAGATAATTTGTGCAAATCTTGAACAATATTTAGAGTGGTTAACAATGACATCGTACTCTGGGAGATGTTGATATAATTGTCAAAACATTTGAGCTAAGCCCAAGAAATGTAATGGCTAGCTCAGCATTGGTCATGTTGAGAACRTTGCTCTTTGAATATTGATCAGGTTAATGCAGTTTGGTGACAGAAATTTCGGCAAATTGTTTTCTATAAATAAAAAATAGCACTGAGTTCAAAGTAATTCTAGATTGGAGGGGCTTAATAATAAGTTAAATGTACCAGTGTTTCTTTTTTGTAAACCTAGACAACGTCTTTTGATTTAGAATCAATTAGAAATATTTCATGCAGCAGAAGCAATACTGTACAGCATGTTTTCCAGTTGTTAACTTATTTGCTCTATCAGCAAAATGAGCTGCACTGTACTTGCTCAGGTAGCCAGTGAGTAAACTGACAGTCTAAGTAGCCTCTAAATTTATGATCAGACTCCTGCCCTGAGAATAAACACTGCTCAAAAACACAGGCCCCTTCCATCCCAGAGAAGCAGAGCAGTGTGCTGGCAGCTGTGGTTGATGATGCACACACTCTCCTCAGGACTGCCATCTTCTCTCTGCTTGCTTTTCCTGTGTCTGCTTCCCATGTCTGTGTGATTCCACCTTGCTGCTTTCAACTTAGTCCAGCTAAATACAAGGTGTGGTTATAGCATTTGTTCTTTTCCATGTGTGTGCTGTTGGTTTTGATCTCAGGCTTGTGGATGCAGAGACATCTGAAATTCCATGATTACAGCAACATTCCTGCATACCTGGGGATTGTGTGAAGCCCAATGTAACCAAAAGGAGTGATATAATGGCATTTCCTATTTCATTGTGAAATTTTTGATATGGTCATTTGCTTTCATTTTCTGTCCTTAAAAGTAGTTCTATCCAAAAATGTCACTCTTTTGTTTATTTGAGAGCAGGGAGTGTGGATACTTGAGGACAGTGAACTTTGCTCTTCAATTTAAATAACATAAAGTTATTTAGAATAATTAATGGAATTTCAAGTCTTGTGAATTAGACACATTTATTTGAGCAGTCCTGTGCAATGGTTTTCCTCGTGAAATTAAATATAACATGTAGCAGTTATGTCAATGGTATATGTAGAATAATGTGAACAGTTTCTGAGAAAAGAGAAAAGAGTTGCCATTTATCTCCTGACTTAAAATTAATGTATTGAGGGATTGTAATTTGATGTTTATCTCTGTTGTGCCTAATACCAGATCGTGCTTTTTAACACAGTAAGTTTTAAACAGCAGTTAAACACAGGCTCTTGGTTATAAAAGGCCAATAAAAGCATGTAGATTGATACAAGCATTTTGCTGCTCTGTCTGTCAGAAATACTTAAGAATTTGCTCCACTGTGGTAATTGTTTACAAAGCAGAAGGACGAGTTAAGCAACTGAAGGTTACAAAACACTTTAAAAAGGAATTTGGAGCGATAGGTGGCCTAAACTAGTACTTAAGTTTTAGTGTTAAGTACTTAAGTGTTGCTAGATAATGGGAATGGCTCAACAACTTAAGTGCTTGGAGAAAAAAAGAGCTGTAAATTTCTTACAAATCCTTTCAATTTCTTAAAAATTTGCTTTTTACAATGGGAGAGGTAATTTTTGCTGTTGTAGTTTTCTCTGTACTTTTTAAGTGAGTAGCACTTCAGTAATCAAAGATTTGCAGACAATGCAATAGATGATATCTAATGACAAGAAACATTTCCTTCCACCCTGAATGGACAATATTTTAATGAAAAGCTTAGCAAAGTGATTATATATCAAACAATACTGGCAGCATAAATATTAAAATACTGCTCTGAGAASAAAAAGGTGTTGGTAGGTTACTTTTGATATCGACACATTGCCTGAGGGCCAATAGCAATGAGCACATTTGGGGGAAGGTATTTTTTCATGTCAGCATTGTTCATTATTTTTATTTTATTATTATTCATATCTTTATTATTATGATTCATATATTCTGCTTTTCTCTCCATTTTCTCTTACTTGCTCCAGTCTTGACAGTTCTCTGATGTTCTATGTATGCATTTGTTGAAATGCTAGAGGTTTGTTTTTTCTGAACTGATMTCCATTTCTGAGGGAATTWGTACTAATAATATTTACCTAAGTAGTACACTCTTGAGGTACATAATCATATTTCAGATTTTTTCCCTCCCCTGCAAGAAGTCCCTCCAAATATTTTATTAGGTGTGCTAAAGAAAGATGAGGACACAGAATAATTGCTGCACTTTCAGTCAAAATACTCTGTTTTCAGTACTATATCTGTGACAGCAAAAAGTAGCAGAATGGAAAACTTTCTCTCAATATAGGTCCAGCTGCAGACCTGTATACTCTTTTCAAGGTTAACTTTGTGTTCCTCTATAACCATTGCAGAAATGTATAGACGGCCCTCTTATGCTCTGTCTTTTATTATTTTCTTTCCTTATGTTTTAGTTATTTCTGAGAGATTATAAAATAGGATTTTTTTCTTATCTACAGTAAAATGTAAATGTAATCAATTCTGATTGAACAGCCTTTTAAGTTGACTTTCCTCTGAATCCTGYAAGTCCAGTTCTCACAGCATAATGCTATGCTCCCTGCTGATCTGAAAAATATGCTGGACTGTTGCTGTGAATATTATTTCTTYTGGAAAGAAGAGAGTAGTGAAAGGACACATCTAGTCTTAAATCTACTAGCAGAAGCAAGAAATAAGTCCCTCTGGATTTCTCTTGGTGCAAATGTAAGAAGGAGACTGCTAACCTGAGAGACAGTCATTTAGAACGTGATTCACAAGCAAAGAGAGACTCAACAGTTCCAGGAAGTGGAGGAGCAAAAAGCTTGAGGGATACAGGGTGGTTTGAATAGGGTGTGCAGCACAGGCAGTGCCAGGACGCTGGTTCAAAGAGCAGTAAATGGGTCTCTATTCTTTGGGTCACTTTCCACCATACTGAATAAACTATTTTGTTTCTTAAAGGCAAAGAAAATAATTATTTTGATGAGTGAGGTGGGATGCTAGAGACTGTTTCACACTCTATACGCCCTCAGGGAACCCCTTGCAGTTCACATGATGAAGGCTGAGTGGCTGTGTGTGTATCCCTACGTCCAGGTGTGCACCTCTGGATCTCATCTGAGTTGTACTGTCTTCCACTATGCACACTGTGTTCTATTAGGCAAATAAATAATTCTGTCACCTTGAAAAAGTGGTGAGCTGGTTTCCTCTCCTTAATTATCTCTGCAGGAGGAAAGTACAAAACCCAATTCCATCATTTTTTATGGCATCTCAACATGTCTGAGTTACTAGTCATTGTTTTATCTCCCTGACAGGACTGTATACTGTATTCTGAACTTTCAGACTCACAGGCCTGTAATGTCTCTGCTTCTAACAGCAGCACAATTATTCTTACCCCATTTAGGTGAAACTCTATTTACTTGGATACAAGCTAGGTGAGCTAATTGTCACCAGCCATCTCTGCAGTACTCTCASGAAAAGAATTTGAATCCTTCTAGCTTCCTTTGCCTGTGGACAGCAATGGCAGTCAGAGGTCCTCAGGAACTTTTGTTTTCCCTAATCCCTTAATTAATAATTTATTTTTCTCCTTATTCCATACTCATTATTTTTCCTAGGCACTATTGTTTTGGTTTACAAAGAGTGTGGAGGCTGTAGTTTAGCTGAAAACAATTGTGAGAGAGGAAAGCATAACTTCAAAAACTGCTTGTGTTGCCAAGTGCAGTTTTCTTTGGCTTTGTTTCCTTACTAATTATCTCTTCAATGAGTGATTTCAGAACTTTTTGTCATGTTTCATTATTCCTTGTTATCATACTTTACAGRCTAGAGTAGGTGGCAGGATGCTTGCCTTCTCTTTATTAAGTTTCATATTTTTAAAAGGAGTTACATTTGATTTAAAAAACAATCAGTGTGTTATGTCTTGAAACTGTACTCATAATTGGTAATTTGGTAAAAACTATTAAGCTACCTAGCTGTTTACATGAAAAGTCTCTGTCTCCTGGTTAAAGGTGAAGCAAATATTTTTTAACAGTATTTTAGCATTACAAATAGCTGTGGTATAACTTTGTGAAAGCAGAACCGAGTAATCTTGTCTGTATCTACTCTCTTCCTCCTCTGCAATCTTTGGAAATCTGCATTAGGACAAGATGTTTTGTCTTCAGAGGACATAATCTTAACAAAAAATAATGGCAATACGAGCAACACACTTCCTGGACTGAATGCTCTGTCTTCCATAAATGTCTGACTTTCCAGACGTCTGGCGAAGCAGCCTGTGATGTCTTCCAGGTCAGTTAATAGCAATCTCAATTGTCACTCTGTAAACTCAGTTAGCATTTCAGACCCAAAATTGTTCTTCTTTAACCTGGTATCATGTAAGAAATCTTGTTCTCTTGCAGTGAGGTAAATCTGCTCACAGGAATTTAGTTCCCTACTTGAAAATACTAGCATATTCATTTTTCTCACATTCCAGAGGGCAACACAGACCTATGTCTAATGTTGCTCCCAACATCTGTTTCAAATATTTTTAGACAGAGTTCTCTCTTTTTTTATGGTAGCTTGTAATGATTAGCATCTCATGCATGACTGCTTTTATGCCAGTAAACTGAAGGATAATATGCCTATATAAGACTCTGTCAGCTGCTGTTAAAAGCTGCAGCTTGGGGTGTGAGGCGTTTTTCCAAAGCTGGTGTCTGACCTTGATCTGCAGTCACAGCTGAAGTGTTTAATCTCCCTGAACTCATGACTCCTCAATCATGCAACATTAGGCAGTATTTTGTAGGACTTTAAATCTTTCTGTAGTTTTAAGATTTTTTCTTTCATTTAAAAAAAATATTGATCAATGGCATTTATTTAACAACAGGATAGACTCATCTAGATTCCTGAAAACTTACAAATGCTGTAATCATTCCCATTTTTAGTGCATTTAATATTGACATGGATCAGTAACAATAATGCCTTTTTTAATGTAGCCATGGCTGCATGATAAACCTCTCTGAAGCATCTCAACAGTGAAAAGATATTTTTCATACTGCTCTGGATCCCATTTATATTGAAAGCAGAGGATAATGCTTCCAGCAGAAACTCCAAATGTTTCATGGAAGTGATAGAAGTATATTTCTTTTTAGGGTGAGGAAACTGAATGAAAGAAGTCCAGCATGGAGACTGACCACAGGAGGAAAGTCCTCACTGTCTTGACATAYTGGCGTAGCTTCCAAACATTATTTCTAATGTCTTTTTTAGGAACCACCACAGGATGAAACATCTGTCCTGTCTTTTCTTTGTTGCAGTTTGGATGCACCATTTAATTTCCCCACAGCTGGAGAGTTTTCCAGTATTCCCCTGTAAGGRGACAATGATTTTGTTTATATTTGTTTGTTTAAATTTCTTTTCTAGGTAATTTGAACTCATAGCAGCTGCTTGTTTACTGAAATAGAGCTGAGTCTTTTTTGACAGTTTTTCTTTCAACAGGCATACGATTTCATCAATATTGCTTTTGTCAATAAAACCTCAAATAATTCTTTAAAATAATAAACATTTTTATCAGTGAAGCATTTTGGTATTTTGAGACCTTTTGTTTTGAAATTTCTTTGAAAAGATGTAGTGTACTCAGCTTATTTCATGTATCAAAAGAGAATTTTCAGTATACAAAAGTACATTTGTTTGCAAATGTCTTGTTACCACAAGATGTCTCTGTCCTTTCATTCCCTATAATGCTATGTTGTTAAATCACAGCTGAAAGAGAAGAAATCCAGCGGAACATAAAAAAATATCGTGAACCAGAAACAATCTTCAAGTTTTAATTTTCTCTAAATCAGTTCTGATCTATAAATTAGCAGGAGGTTTATATACTCAAGAGTATTGCCCTCTGAAATTCTTATATAGYTATCTAGGAACATTAAATGTTATCTCTCCTTAGATTTAGAAGGTTGTAAATTGGTTTTATTTTAGTCTGCACTTTTAAAATGGTATTTCTAGATCTAGGCTGCAATGACAGTCTTTTGTTGAATAAACTGAAATAAAGTATTTGGAGTAAGTAAACAGGAAGCAAGATTGAAGACATTAGAATCAAAAGAGTGTTTGAAAAATAGAAAAACCCAATAGGAAAAAAAGGGAAAAACTGGTAAATGGCATGGTCTAATTCTGAGGAGCAGTTTGGGGAAAAATTATGATTGTTTTTGTTATCTCATAGCATGAAATCTATCCTCCTCCAATAGCAAAGTCTAAAAACTCATGGACACATTTTACATCTGTTTTCTCTCTCTTCTCCCTTCCCTCTCAAACCTGTTTCTTCATGACTCTGTCAGCAGTGACTGTAATTAATTCTCACTGTGGTACTTGGAGAAATATGATTGAGAGAAAAGAGATGGTTCAGGAACTCCCATCGTCCTCACTTAGGGAAGCCAACTTTGCATCCCTGCCTGTTTCCCACTGATGATTATTCCAATCCTGGACATCACAGATTTACAATTCAAAAAGACCTTAGTCTCACAAGGCTTCATTTTATAATACTGCATAACCATTTATGAAGTTTAGATCTTTGTATTGAAAGCTCTCTTTAAATACATTGAAAATACTTCCTAATCTATACAAAATAGCTTTACAGCCACTGAAGAAAAATAAAGCTGTGTCTGACTATATTTTTTTGACTACCAATGCTGTTGGAGAAAAATATCTGACCTTTTTACTGCCTGCCTCTGTCAGGAGAGTTATCCAAAGCCACATGAAGGAAAAGTGTCTTCCAGCTTTACCTCTGGCTCCATTCCAAGTCTTAGATGTGACAGCCAAGTACCAGGGTGAGAAATCCTTCTCAACATCTGCCCTTTAGACTGTGGCACAGAAGGGGAAACACACAGCTCTGAACTTAAATGCTGCAGCAATCAGGTTTCCTTTGCATAATACGTGAGGCCTGAAATATGTTAAGTGTGTTCAAAAGTTCTCAGAATATGGCTTTTCCTCTCTATGCTAATCAGGCATTCAGAAAAAAGCCAGCTCCTCAGAATCTGAGACTTGCAAGTGTTTAAAACCTTAGCAAATACCACAGTATGTGGATACTTTAAATGTCAGCCATATCTTTTCTGAGGAGATTGTGTTTTTGCAGGAGAGAGTGAAGAATATCAATCAGCTGTAGCCCAATGACCTGTTACTCACTGAACTTATTAGCAGATGTGTGTCTAGCTTTAAATCAATGGCAGAGATGGCTGCTCTGGGAAGAACCTCCTTCAACCACAGAAAGTATTTTAAGCATGTAGAGTCTCCTGTCATTTTTCCTTTCTAAATTTGGCTTCATTGACTTGTAAATGAAACTTGGTCTCCTTCTCCAGATATTTTTTGGGGGCTGTTTATTGGTTCTTGGGGAGTCTTAAAATTTTACTGCAATCGCTTGTAAAGGATTGAAGTTTTCACCTTTTGTTCCCCTTCTCTATCTGTAGTCTGTACTATAGTCTGGCTTGCCTTTGAAAACAGTATCCTTGATGAACTCAAACAGATTTTTCTGTGTTGATTCTCTATCTCATCTTGTAGGTASTGCTTCTGAATATTATCTCTCATGTAAATATCTTTATCAAAGTGGATTTATTAGTTTTAGTGGTATTATAACGTGATATCCCCATCAACTAAGAAGTCAGGAAAAATATCTGTTTAGGCTGTGCTGCCCATGAAAATATTGTCTTCTAAAGCCCTTGCAGAGCTTTGAAGATCATCCATCTAAGAAACTGCGAGGGTCTAGGAGACGGCTGAAATTAAGCCAAAAACATCTGACCTACATTTGGTTTTTTTCCCTGTTGGATTTCTCTTTTCAGCTCCTGAGATCAAGCACAGTCTGATTCATTTTGTATGTTACTTTTCACTGTGGGAGAGTTGTTGTAAGTTAGCGTTTTACTTAGCTGCTTGACCAACACCAGATTCCTGTTATAATTCCCTTGCGCTCCAAGATTATGATGTAAATTGAAACACATTTAAAAGCATATAAAAGAAACCATTATTCTGTCAAACTTTCTTTAAGAATCAATGAAGATATTTACTGGGCAGAGAAAACTTATTCTTACTTTGGCAGAATCTAAAGGTGCATATGGTTAAATCGCCATTCTTTTCATATGAGCTCCATGTGTTTTATCTGCTTTCAGTGTTTTGGTCAGTTTGCTGGTGCCAGGTTCTGTTCAGCCAGAGCAGCGACAGGAAGTGCCAAGCAACAGATTAGCTGCCTCAGGAGTTTTGGTCATCTCCGCTCTTTCTCAGAGCAGCCTGAAACTGGCACATTTCCCCCTCATTTCAAGGTCTTTGCTCACTGCATATTGCTGGTTTAGAAACTGTCACCTTCAAGTGCTCAAACTGTTCTTCTTTTCAGGGTGCAATAACCACAGAACGGGGGGAGCGTGAAAAAGGAAAAGAAAATAAGTACAATATTCTACACTGGAATTTTAATAAACCTCTGTCTAGAGACAAAATCTTTGGGGTTGTTTATGCTTTTAGTTAAGAAAGAACAGTAAATAAAATTTAACATTTAGGATGTGAAAGTCTGTGTTAAGTTTGTCTGTAAGAAAAGCAAACTCGAAGATGTATTTTGTCAAACCTGCATGTAACATCCTTGAGAAAAGGTTATATGAAAATGTCTTGAAATAAATAGCTGTTTTCTTAGCACATTATTCCACTTTTTGGGGGATCCTAAATGTTAGCATATTGAAAACTCAAAGCTACCCACACTGACACATGGTTAATTTTGTAAATTTGCAGTCTCTAAGGCCTTGGAAAATGTGATCATCTAGTCTGAACAGTAGTAGACTAAAGTAATTTTGTGAACTGGAATTCAGTTATTTGGGGAAAAGACCTTATGTCAAATGGCCAGTCAGGGAGATTCTGTTATGATCTGTAATGCAGTTTTGTACAGATTTTAAGGATCTTCAGCTTCCATCCACTTGACRATGATATGTTTACATTACTTATGACGTGGAGATTTTTTAAGGTTTTTAGATACTTAAAATGTTTTACCCTTCTGTTTGAGAAATAAAGGAGACAACTTCTGCAGTTTCTCATACAGCTTGCTTTACAATTGTAATAATACAGTTTTTTGGTGGATTTTTCAATTTTCCTTTGATTTACCAACTTGCATCCTAAAGTA
Organism: Alauda arvensis; assembly: GCA_902810485.1. Lineage (NCBI taxonomy): Eukaryota > Metazoa > Chordata > Aves > Passeriformes > Alaudidae > Alauda > Alauda arvensis. The sequence goes on along the minus strand of CADDXX010000055.1, from coordinate 1,294,462 downwards.
TTGGTATCAACATGAAATGCAGTTTTAGAGTGCTTATGGTGGGTGACTCAAGTCCTCAAAATTTCTCTGTTTATCCAATCAGGTAGAATACCTACCCCCTTGACCTGGGAACTGTTGTTCAGCTTTTTACTCGCTATGATTATGTCCTGTTTGGAGCTGCGATTTCCCAGTATGATTTCCCATTTTGCAAATATTTACTTCACTCTCAAATTGCTCCAGTTTGGTCTAACATAAAGTACAGACTATGTTCTCTGTGCCAACAGAAAACCAGTCTCTGATTTCAAGCAATCCAAGATGAGGCATTCCTACAGGATATTAGTTTCTCTGCCAGATTTTTTAAAAAAATCTATTTTATTTCTGTAATTTTATTTTGTAGCCCTCTAGTACAAACTAGAATTATAGAATTTGGACTTTTTGTAGTGTTAAGTTAAATGTTTTCTAAAGGTCTGATCATCAGTGCATTGAATACTTTGTGATGGGTTGACTTTGATTGGCTGCCAATTTCTACCAAGACATTCTGTCACTACCCTCTCATCAAGAACAAAGGGCAGAAAAATATGACAAAAAGCTCCTGGGCTGAGACAGGAATAGGGAGGAGGAACACCAAGATCATTAGGGGCATGGAGCACCACTCTTAGGAAGAAAGGCTCAGAAATTTGGTTTATACAGTGAGGAGAACAGAAAGCTTCAGGTTTGGTGTGGTGTTTTAGTACTGTTGCAGTTTCTGAAATAGGCTGGAATCACCAATTAAGTGTAGTGGTTTTGGTTCACCAATCTGAGTTTCCTGGCCAAGACACCAATAAACATAGTGGGTTTAGTGCTGGCCAAATGCCAGTGCACCCACTAGAATTATTTACTAATTTTCTGCTGTGAGATAAGCATTAAGTGGAAGGCAAAACTGGCTCAAAACTCTAAAGGATATAAAGAAAACTTTATTAACAGAATTTAATGGAAAATAATAATAAAATCAGAATAAACCTTCAGAACACTTCTCCTCTACACCCTTTTTTTTTCCTCACTGACAACGTAAAGAGAAAAAACCTGGAACTTTCAGTTAATTTACCATCTATAAGATAACCTTTCTTCAGTTCTCTTAGGGAGAGGAGTCTCTCTTGCCATGTCATGGAGACTTCTCCACAAGAAACTGTTTTCTTGTGGCTTCAATATCACAGCGAATCAGCCACCAGGGAAAGGAAAATCTATTTGCAGTATGAAAGTCCTTCCCATCTCTTGCCACTTTCCCACAGCTGTTTTCATGGGCCATGTCAACTTTATGAGGAACTATTTTAAGGATGAGCTCTTCTAGCATAAATTCAAAAGTTCTCTTCATCCATCTCTGGGAAACAGAAGTTTTCGTCTTCTATTCCTGGGGCAAGTTTTCTCATCTCTCTCATTTATCTCTGTTCAAACTTCTCATTGGATCACAGCTACTGCGACATCTGATGCTTCTACTCATGGCTGTAGTTAGAATGCTACATACCACTATGGACTTAATGAATTACAGGGAAAAGATAAAGTCTGATATATCAGAAATATATCTTCATTATAGCCTCACAAAAGAATTTCAGCCCAGGACCAAGGCATCTCCTCAATACCCTCCCATCTAGAATTAGACTCCTTCTTTACTGATCTCAGTGTCCCATGTTGTTTTCTCTGTGTCTCTTCACCCTTCCCTTTTCTTGATTCAGGAAAGAATTGGTGTTCGTAGGTTCATTTATTCTCAAGCTCTATCAACTGAAGCAGTTATTGTAGAATTCTGCAGTGTTGAAAAGGTTGATCTCATCCTGGCTTTGGAATCGAGGAATTGCTGTGTCTTTCACTGCTGATCATGTGGTCCCCCACCAGCACCATGTAAGATTTGCGAGTGCCACTCCTGCATCTTGCCTTCATATGGGGAGATGGAAACAAAACAACTGCTGCTGCTGCTTTTGTCTTTCTGTCTGCAGTGTAGCTGGCTAAAAGTGGCTAAACAAACAAAGTCCATTATGAGTCAGGCTGAGATAGCTGCAGCTACACAGATTTTGGATGAGCAGTCCTGGTCACACAGCCACCCCCAGCCCTGGACGCTTCTGGCCTCGGGGTTGCCCCCAGCACCGGCCACGGGGCGCATCCCGGTGCCGGTCCCAGAGCAAACAAAGTTCATTTGCAAGCCATGCCGAGATAGCTGCAGCCACGGGGCACTGCCCCTGCTGCGTGCTGATTCCAGCCCAGCAGTCCCAGCTGCGTGATTGCTGGTGGCATTGGGATGGTCCTGGTGGCATGGCCAGGTGACAGCAGAAGTCCCASCCGAGCCGTGCGCTGACTGGGCTGCTTGAGCCTGGCCCACCAGGGCTGGGTCAGCCACTTACCTCTTCAGAAGCTGGAAGCCAAGAGAGCCTCCCAGGCTCTAGCCTGCCCTTAAATGTGTATTCAGCCCTTCAAATTAAAAGAGTGGACTTTTAGATCAGATCTTAAGAAGAAATTGTTTACTCTGAGGTTGCTGAGGAGCTGGAAAAGATTTCCCAGAGAAGCTCTGTCTGCCCCATTCTCCTGGAAGTGTTGAAGACCAGGCTTTATGGGCTCTGAGTAATCCAATCTGATGACAGGTGCTCCTAGGAGTTGGAACTAGATAATCTTTAGGGCCTCTTTCAACCCAACCCATTCTGTGATTTTATAATTTTATGATTTTTTGAGTTGTATATGCAATATTACAAAGTAAGGTGTGTTTGTATTAGGACAGAATTGATTTAAAGCAATCCTGTGTCAGACACAGTTTTTCTTTTTTTCCTCCTGATTAAAGAACACCTAGGTTAGTGAATCCGGTGTTTTGACTTCAGTGACATTTCTCAGCTCCCAAAAGTACAGTGCGTTCTCAGACTTGTACGAGTACAGCTGTATCCAGAACATTGGAGTCCCTACAATGGGAAACAAGGAAAGACAATGTCATATTTTTGAAGTTTTTCCCTCCTCTCTCTTTGCTTCATAGTTGCTTGGCAGCTCATGTTTCTTGAGCAATTTTACTGTTGTTTATGCATTTTCAGTCACAGATGCTTTGAATTATCATTCTATCATTTATTTTTACAGCCCTTCATTTTCCACGCTATTTTATCTGAGCCCTGTGAAGGATGCTCAAACCACTATGATCAATTTGTACCAAGGGCACAGAGTTGTAGTAGTATAATAGGGCTAGTCATTAATGGGATACTATTTGCATTTTTTTAAAAGAGTGGTTTGTTCCTTTGTCTCCCACTTAGCAGTATATGTGAATTCCTTTGACAATTTCCTCCTTTCATCTTGAATCCATTTCCATTTTCTAATATGGCTTTAATGATCAGCCCATTTTCCTACCAACCTTCTTTCAAGAAATATTTAGTTGTTATATTTAGTACACAAAACCAAAGTAGAACCTCATCTTCTCTCACCTTAGGAGAAACTTGTTTCTGGTAGACTTTAACTATTGCATGATGTTTATTGCAAGATGTTTGTTATATGATGACATGGGAAAACATTAGAATTATGTGCTCTGTACAAAGTATTAATAAAAACTATATACAGTTCCAAGAAATGCCTCTTGATTTCTTCTTACTGGAGCTCCAACTTTGGCCTAGAGACAGCTGTAAATTAGAAAAGTAACAACATTGACTTATATTGTTGTAAAACTGTTCTGAGTTTAGTTTAATGGCACAAGCAGTCCCTGCCACTAATTTGGGTTTGGCTGTATTACAACGGGCAATAGTGTGCAAAACTTTGTCACCACATTTTGGTTTGAGGGAGGCACAGGCCTCATGTTTATTCATGCCATGTCTGTGCTTTAGTAGATCACCTGATCTCACTATTAAGATTATATCAGTCATATGCCCATGACAGCATTCCTGTAAGTTATGCAAAAATGCAAGTAACACCCTGATGCTTGTGGGAGAACAGGCAACATTTGCTGGAAGAAAGCACTTGTCAAGAAATTGTTTTGTCAAAAAAATCTTTCAAAATGTTCTGAACAAGTTTATCCAAACTGAGATCATGCTGATTTAATGCTTAATTTGGGTTGCTTAGGTCAGTGTCTTACAGGTTTTTTTGCGCAAATAACAGTGTTGTTAAAACATGTGAACATGATTGCAAGGGATCATCTGCTTTTAATCTTAGACATGGTCATAGCTTGTAGAACATCAAACTGACATTTCTATGGCTATTTTTTTCATATAGTGAAAAACTATTCACTTAAGCTTCTTTGGGCTTTTTAACAACACTACACAGTAGGTCTTTAAAGAGGAAATACTGACCAGGAGGGGGCTCTTTGTACCATATCACTGTCATTTTCTGGAAAAGTATATTCTTTTTTGTGGGAGAAAGATGGTTGGCAATCAGCAGCAGGGTGTAGGAGTTCCTAGTGAGGGAATCATGCAAGCAAAAAGGAGTCATTTTGGGGCTTACTGGAGTGACGATTGCATGTTRAAAAGGCAGGCTAATAAAAAAACCCAAATTGTGTTGAGAAGTTGGAGGGGATTTGAGCAAGGAGACTGTCAGGAGAGATTAGAAATATACCGTGTGCCACCGGSTAAACTGGCTGCAGTTTATGGAGTTCAGACCAATCCATGCAGCCTGTTAATRTCCAAGCTCTTTTCCCTGTAAGAAATGCTGGACTCAGAAAGTCATGGTAAAGAAGGAGACAGTACACAAACAACTCTTCTGTTGAGGAGTAAGATCTATTGTATTTTGCAGGAGTAAAAAAAATGGAGATCAAGTAGGTGGATGYGTTTGCTTACTTGCCAGTGATTCTTTGTGTCATGACAGAATGCACTTTGCAGAAACTTTRGAAATTTCTAGTCACAGAATGCAATCCATTGGTGTAGTATTTTGTACTGCATTGTGTCTATCTAAGGAAAACATGACTTAAGTTGTGAATTGTTTTAAACAGCTGAAAACTTGCAATATATTTTCCAAATGGTATGTCAAATTTCTAAAAGATTCTGCATCAGATTATAGTGTAATTAACTGTGATACCCAAAATAGATTTTGTTTTTCTTTTTACTTTGGGTTACATTGTGCTCTTTTCTGTAATGGGGTAATTTCATACTTTGGTTTTGTGAAAATGTGAAAATGTGAAATCTCACATCCTGTTATTTCTGGTTTGACAGTTCTGGACATCTCTTGCAGACAGTGCTTTGCGCTCTGAAGAGAAAGTCCTTTCTGCACTGGCACTTTATTCTGTGTTCTTCACACCATTACTTCTGGTTTACAGACATCAGAGAGTTAGGAAAGTGCTTGTCAGATTTTGTTTTCTGTTACTTGACCTTCACTTTGTTCCGGARAGGGTCTTAAAGGTGATGAGGAAAGAAAACTTAAAATTTGATCTCACACATAGCACAGAATATAACTAAGAGGAATTGGTGATGTACTCAGGTATTAAAAGAAACCTTCATTCATTTGAAAAAAATAAATGTAGTTGAGAACCTCTAAACAGGCAGCAATAAAACACAAGGAAACTGTTAATTAATAGTTCAGTTATTCTCATAGCTCCATGTCAACCAGTATTCAGCACCAGAACCCTTTCCTCGCCTTCCTTAGTTACTCCACTTGTCTATGCTGACATGTCCTGTGCCTTGTTCTTTTCCTTCCTCATGTAGTTTTTTACACATACACAAATGTGAAAACAGCAGCAAGTCAGTCCTCCTATTTTGGCATTTAACATCAGCCCGTATAATTTAAATTCCTGAAGAACTTCCAGTATGACTTGTGGTTTGTGTGATGGCTTTTATTTTTCAGCCCCTCTGGGCAAAGGGACATTTCACTGTTCCCTTGGGCTACAGATGAAAGGTGTTTTAGTTTACTGGTTTCAGTCTGCTTTCTCTCAAGACATAATTACATTTCTATTTACCCTACTTTATAAAATTGAAGATTGAGAATTGAATTGTCAGTGCTGGTTGTACAGGTATTGAGGAAAGAAAAAAAGTAAGAAAATGTATATGCAAGGGTTTAAAAATGGAAAAGGAATTCTTGGCTAATTCTTGGGTAAAAGATTCTCTCTATTCCTTTAGGCTTTCCTGAGCCTCAGAGCAAGAAATCAAAGAGGAAAAGTTTTTGATTTTTTTTTTTAAGTTGAAAAAGTATAAAAACTCAGCTAATAATCCAGGAAAAAATTTTGATGGGGAAGAAGTAATATTCTGAATAACTAAGAATGAAATTTAGACTACAGAAAGTTTAGCTCTCAGATGAGCTCAACTGCCATATTTCTAGCAAAAAAATTTCTTTTAAACTCATATCTGCCCTTAAATTTTCTAGTGCTACATGATAGTTCTGCACAACTCACATTCTAATTATAATATATAATTCTGTTACATATAGCCTAGGAGGACTTATGCATCCTAAATCAGATTACCTAATGACACCCAGTATTTTGTGTATTTACTGAACAATCAAACAGCAATCATAACATTGTATTTGAGAAATAATTTGTGCTTCACCCTGGAGGAACTATTGTAAAGTGTATTGCTTCTCTATTCTTTTCCCATGATAGAAGCTTATCTTAGTAATTAATTCTATGCTGAAAATAATTAAAGAAAAATTGGTTAACTGTAGGTTATTTTGTGCTGCCCTTGGATAAAGCACCCATTCTGTACTGCTGTGCTTAAGCAGGATTAACAGAGGCGGCACAGCAGCCACAACACTTTATCCTTATTAGTGAAAAAATACAACTGGGATACTCTTACAAACGCTRATTCTGTTACTTTTTAAAGCCCAGGGCGCATGGCACGAAGAATATGGCTTCTTGCAGGGCTGTCATATTTTGTTGAAAACCTTGAAAGCAGTGTGAAATTTTGTATTTTTTCTGTTATCAACATTTCTTCTTTTACTCTAAGTAGGATTCTATTAAGACAACCATTTTACTGTCCTTTAAAACCCTAATGAAATTATTAAAAAAAGTCACTAAAATGTCAGGCTGACTTTAATTTTCTTTATTATCCAAGAACTTAAATTAGTTAACATAATGTACTGCTTTAATCTGTTGCTTCATTTTCTTTTAAATTTGCTTCAGTGCTCATTATTGAAAAAAAAAAAACAACCAAACAAACTTATATTAATATTTTATTCCTATTGTTTCTTAGTAATGGAAAGTCTAATTTTATAATGCAAATTACAGCTGTTCTGATATATGCACAAAATATGTGAAACAACTCTCAACATTCAAAAAATACTTATTTAAAAATGAAATTTTGAAGGCAGAATGATTAGTGGAGGAATTTCTTCTGCTCTTACATTGGTTGTCACCATTAATGAGCAGATGGGCTTGAGAAGACCTAGCCTGTTGTGTCATGCTGGAATGGGAGACTGGCTGTCACTGGGAGTTTCTGGAGCTGGGAGCGGATTTGTTCTCTCACATGGGGCTCTGAGGCCATGGTACTGTATCCTGGAGAAAGTCTGAGCTTTTAAACACCATAAGGTATAGGGCTGAAAGCTGTTTCCTGGGAATAAGCAGGCTGAGCAATAGGAAAAATTCTGTTTCTAAGAAGAAAAGATTAAGTGAATGAAGATTGATAAAGAGACTGATGAAAAGCGTGGTTGTGAAGAGGGGCTGGTGCAGCTGGCAGCCAAGAGAGGTTGTTTGCCCAAGGTGAGGATGAACTTCTTTTGCTCTGTGGCCAGGCTAGGAGGGTTATTGCCTGCCTTTCTGCCTACAGTCTCCTGAGAACCTGGGACAGGTAATAATCTTGTCTCAGCCCTAATCTGCAGAGACTATAACAGCATCTCAGAATCTGGGTGAGGTGGAAGGCTCTGCTGGGGTGCCCCTGTTGCACTGCCCGGGGACACCTCAATAAATGTGTGTGACTCATAGAACAGCTGTGCAGAAGATACCAATCACTTTACTGATTCAGGTATTTTGCTGTGCTCAGGACCTATCGACCTGTCATTGCATRGCCGTATCCTGCTGTGCCATGGACCTCTTCAGGTTTCAGCCTGGAYGGCCTCTGTCACGTGGCTTGCTGCATTTGCTGTTTAGAATTCAAACTCTGTAATTGCTATAGCTGTCTTACCTTTTACAGGACTGTTCTAGGTTGGTTATTATTTACATRTTATCTGCCACAGTTAGGCTGTGAGGTTTCTATAATAGGTAAGTGTTTTGACCTCTTTTTTTTCTGGTAACTCCAAATGGCTGAACTGTTTCTGATTATGAGCACAGGGAAAAATACTACTTGTTACTTTACATTAGATAAGAAATTTATGGCATATTTTCTGAAAATGCTACCACATCTACAGACTTTGAGCCGGGAACCTGAACTCCGTCAGTGTGACTTTGTTGGGTGTCTGATATTTGGTATAACTGTAAAAATCTGTCCAGATTTATCTTTTTCAGTGCCACAAATGGGCATTTTTAAGAGAGACTTGAAAATGACTGTGTTCACTGAAGGTGTTTCCTAGTTCTGAGTATTTTCCAGAAAGTCAGTTTACTTTTGTCAAGATGATTTTCTTTAAAACGATACTAAAGTGAAGGGATGTAGGCAATTTCACTATGACCCCTTTCCTACTKCATAGAATGGTATTATGTCCAGCATCCAGACTCAAGGACAGCAAAGGAAAGGGAATTAAATTTAGGAACAAAATTAGAGAGGAACAGGTTAGGGCAAAAGAATCTGATGAGATCTCAGCTGGGTGGAAAGGTAAGAAAACCCTTCCCCTAAGTTAGAGGACACTTAGAGTAATTGGGAAGAAAACTGAGCTGGGTATGTTTGGGAAGAACRTCCTCAACATTGATGGGAAAAGAGGCTTGGTCTGTCTGAWYTGTGGATTTTCAAAAGGAGGGAAAYCTAGCCCTTCTAAACTGTATTTCACCAACAATGAAGAGATATCCTGGCAACAGTAYGGTGAAATGGAGGACTAGATACTGCTTGTGGTCGTTGTGTTTATGAAGGGATCTGAGACATGCACCGAATGTATGGTACTTGGACTTGCCTGCTGAAAGCTGAAGCTGGTAAATCACCCAATAGCCAGACTTGGTAAGACACTAAAATAAGTTTGATGCTAGAACTAGCTCTGTTTTGAGTTAGCTAATATGAACTGTCTTGAACTGTGTTGTATAACACGGTTGTATATGTTTTGTTATACTCATGTGCAGTGAGCCATGAGGCTTTTTTAAAAAGGTGCCCCACATCCTGGTTGTCCTTTATTAATATGAAGCTTCACTGGAGTGCTCTCCCAAATATGATTTAACTCCTTGGCTTTTGAAGGGGCATAATATCTTACGCAAGATCAAATTTCTCTCCTGTAGCAGGTTTCTTTCGCAGGAATAGGGTCTGAGATGAGTTCTATCTATATTGACAGACATCTACAGGTCTATGGCTTTGCTTAATAAGTCTGAAGATGGATGTCAGATTCACTGATKTATCCATCCATTATCACATGTGATTTACTTCCAAAATCTGGAATTCAAGCATTCTGATATTTGGAAACTTTTTTTCGTAATCTCAGCAATCTTATACAGGATATGCTCTTCCTGAGTTTGGTGGTGAATTTATTACCATAAGCGAATCAAGAAGACTAACTTCCTCTATGTATTCAGAAATACCACACTGTTGATGTCACTTGATTGATACCTGTCTTTAATTTGTATAAGACATTTGCTCTGTTCGAAGCCTTAATTTTGAAAGAGAATCMCACTATGAAAGATTCCATGCTTTTGTATATTGCCATGCAAACCTTTTGAAATAAAAGACAGAAAGAAGAAAATAAATTTGGACTTATTTTTGCATGTTGATATTTGAAATTGTTTACTTCAAATTATTGTTTGGCATAACAAGGAGTTTATTTTTCCTTAATTTAAAAAATATATTTATCAGCATAGTAAGCCTTTCAGTTATGTTTTTTTCCTTGGCATATAAAAAATATTTTGCTTTGTGGGATGAGTCAGTAAGTTTATGGAGTTAGAAAACTCTTCCCTGATAGACAATTTATCACTGAACCATTGAAACAGGGGAAATTAAAAAGCCAGTTACAATTGTTTTTTAGCAGAKAGGAGAGCTGGAAATAGAGCATACAGGGAAAGCTAGTACCTAGCAGTGATTGGACAACCTTCTGGACTCCTTTTCAGGATGATATGCAGGAGCTAAATATCTACAGCTACTTCATTACCATGTATTGCCATTTAATTATTTGAAGGGCTCTGCCGCAGCTGGGTGCACGTGTATGTGTTGTCTAGGGGCCAAGTTTAAGGAGAAAAAAGAGCCCTGAAAATCTTGATGTTAAAAGAGGTAGGACAGCTTGAGAGCACTTCAGGTAAAGAACTTTGCTGACCTGAGCGTGATTCTGTACAAGGCATTGTATGTCTCTGTGCCTTTTGAAGAAATTACTTAGCCCCAGGGAAGATGCAACCTTTTACCATAAAGAGGTTTTAAACCAGTGAAAGAGTTTGACAAAGCCAGCCTATCAATGCCCAGTTTTCTAGTCCTAATCTCTGCTCTTGAAAGGGCGCAGAAAACTGTAGATTTACGTTCCCTGGTCATGTCTTTCAATGAAAATTTTAGTGGTGTGTTCAAAAGGCTCTAGCTCATTTGCATTACAAAAAGCCTTGTAATCTTATTATGCTGATAGATACAGCTACTTATGCTTAATTGAAAGAATTAAGCAATTATAATATTTTATGTCAAAAGTGCCTAGACTGAAAAACCAATATGGTGCAGCGCACTAGCTCATATTTTTGATGCGCTGAAGACCCTAGTCTACTCTACAAGGCACTTGCTAAGAAAAAACCTTTTATTTCATGCATATGAGTTGAAAAACAAGCCCAGAAAAACAAAGAATGTATTAACATCCATGCACTGACATTTAATTCAGTTTATGTCAACTCAGCTGAGAATGGATTTGTATGAATTTAAGGAATTACTATCTGTAGCCTGTTACTTGGATCTGAAATAATTCATTGTTTTGTGAGCAAAGATCAAATATACACCCATCATGCAATCAAAAGGTTAGTTATTATGGGCAAAGGTACTTACTGTGCTATACAATATATATGTAATAGGATTTTGCTCTACTACTCCGAAGATGAGGATGTGATATATGTGCTTTGGGATGTGGCCTAGAATTTCTCATCTGTGATTATACTGCATTTCTCTACTGAAATTGGATTTTTTTTCTGGCAGAGGATGACTGGATTCAAGAAGGCAGCTTGAGTATCAGCATTCTGGGCACTCCAGATCATCATCATCATCATCATCATCATCATCATCATCATCATCATCATCATCATCATCATCATCATCATCATCATGTCTGAGAACATTAAAAATCTTCACCTTGTCCTATATAGCCTGAGATAATAATTGGCATCTCATTACCTTTTCTTCATATCAAGAGCTTAATGAAATTTACTCTTATGCACTGTATGAAAAGGATGGGTGAATGTCTTTTTCTGGACCTTGCTGTGTYCTCGGATTAATGTTTAGTGTGCCCTTTTTTTGCAAGTTTTCCCTTGTAGCTGTTAAAATAAAAATTTCTGCATTCCAAAGGGAAGCTTTTACTTAAGTTTTGGATGTTTTGAGCTATAAATGCCAGTGAAATACAAGATATATAAAGAAACTAGCTCACAACTGAAATACAGTAGTGAACCAGGCTAAACAATTAATCTGTTAATCATATTTAATATTTTTAAACTACCATTTCTAACAATTCTTCATTGCCTTTCTTATGACATTCTTGGTTTTTTCCAAAGAAATTGCTTCCATATCCTCCACAATACTTGTTATGTTACATTGTCAAATAATAATGAAGCCTATTATACAATTATATAAATTATAAAATACTATAAATATAACGATGTATATATTTTATAAATATACAAATTATATAAATACCAGGCAATTTAATAAACATTTAGGTTTCAGGAAGATGAATATGTTCTAGCTACTTTCTTTCATCATGTGTCATTCTCAGCAACACTGAATATAAGAATTTAAATATTTTTATATATATTCAGATTAAAAAACCAAACCAAATCTATAAAATTAGTTTATTGCACATMACTGCTGTGATATTCGGTGTATCTAAGCATTTAGTAATAGAAATAAAATGTGTTATTKAATCATAATACTTAAACCTGGAACTTTTGATGCTTCTTGATCTAAATGAGAGATTAGGGAAAAGAGGCATAGTTTGACAGAAACAGAGTTTGAAAAAGTTTATGGCATCTAAAAATGAATGATGCATATACTTTGAATTTCTTTGGCAAAAATTATCTTTTTATGACGTGACAGTTTTTGGCTCTTTAACCAGGCTGAGAATACCACACACTTCAGCATGGGTGCACGCAAGAAGGACAGAAGAAATTYGGTAAAACAATATATCCATCAAATCAGTCTTTATGGAAAACATGAAGAGTTAGTTTTTCAATAAAGGGTTGTATCAGGGATGGTTTAGGTTGGTATTAGAATAATATTGTTCACTCAGAGAGTGGCTAGGCACTGGAACAGGCTCCCCTGGTCACAGTATCAGCCTAACAGAGATCTAGAGGCATTTGGGCAATGCTCTTGGGCACATGGTGTGACTCTTGGGAATGGTGGTGTGCAGGGCCAGAACATGGACTCAGTGATCCTTGTAGGTCCTTTCCAAATCAGGTTATTTGGTGATTCTATGATAATTCTGTAAAAAGCAATCTTTTCCCTTAGTGGTGAAACCAAAAAGGGTGGAACTGAATTGGAATGAGMTGAAATTATTATTTTTTTCCCCTGATAGCAGAAAGTAAACAAAAAGAAAATAAATGAAAAAATGCTGGTGATATCGTTAGACATAAGTGAAAAGAATTGTGTTGTATTCCCAGTATTGCATTTTCTAGGAAACAAAGCATTTCACTTTCTCTAAGTCAAGTGTATGTAAAGCTCTGTGTTGCTTTTAAAACAGTGGACTTTGCTTTCTTCCTGAGGACCTTTCAGGATATGAAATTATCAAGTGATTYTGCCTTTTTTCTTAGTACTTGTGGACCATTGGACTGTTTCCCCATTTAAGAGCTTAACATGCTCTTAAAATTTACTGAAAAACAAACTTGTTCATTTTTTCATCTATCACTTTGTACTATCACTTCCCCCATTTTAATAATAGGTTATATTTTGAAAATATTTTATGAGGAAATAGGCAATAGAAACAGAAACTGTTCTTGCACTGTAGTTTCTCTTATATATGTATTTCAGAAGTTTGTGCTATGAGCAATAGGCACATTTACTGAAGAAATCCTTCTCACTGTAGCTGTAGTAAAAAATGATGTACAGTGAGCAAGAGAGAAAATCCTGGCTGTGATCAGTGTCTCCAAGCCATATGGAGGCTCTGGTCCCAATCCCTCATGGATGCCCTCTTCGACTTCAGTAGGGCTGYGGGGTGATGCAGCCCACACTCTCTGCAGGTCATTTATTAGATAGCTTTGTGCCCTCAGAGTATCAGCCCTACCAGCCTTCATTCCTATTCTTGCTCTTGCATAAGAGGATGAACTGCATAATTTAGTTGTTGTCCTGAAGGCAGCCTACATTAGCTTACAGCTTGTGTTCTGAAGTAAATAAATTCTCTGCTGTTTTGTGGTTTGATAACCGAAGGATGATTACACTGAGAGAGAATTCATACCTGAATTGTATAAGTTAGTCAGTACTGAAAAGTAAATCTCTTTACAGCATGCTCATCCTCTTCTTTCCCTTTCGTTTCAGTAGAAATTTCATTTGAAAACAGATGACTTCTGTTCTTTGCAAATAAAATACTGAGTTAATAATTTTCCAAGTAATTTGCCTTTAGTGCCTCCTGGTCTGATGATTCTGTAAAAGGCAATTTCTTTTTTATCATTCCTAAAGAACAAATAAACCCAGAGAAAAATGAACGAACCCATTTTGCCCAGGTTAAAAGTATAAAACCAGGTTAATCTCTGATTTTAGCTCATTATATTTACATTAGCATGTGCCCTTTCATTTCTCTCTGTCCTGGCTTCAGAGAAATCCATGTAACACTTTGATATTTTTCCCCAGTTCCTGTAATTTTGAGGTAGTTCAGACTAAGCTGAGAACATACTGCTGTTGACAGGGCAGGCAGGCATTTTGACTGTCATGTCTCTGACACTTTTCCTTAATTTCCAACGGACTTTGGAAAAGCTTCCCTGATTATCTGCAATTCTAAGAAACACACTTAAATCTCTTCATCAGCCTGAAAATTACTCCTTGGTAACCTTTCCTTGTCTTTAGTAACTGGGTTGGTGTGTCTGCTGAGACTTCTTTAAAGAAGTCACGTGCATTTCTTCCACTTTCACTTGCGAGGCAGTTTCAGCAGTTCTCCCCTGTGTAGACTTGACTGCAGCCAGACACATCTTCTTTGCTGTTAAACTAGAAAATTGCTTTATCCTGGAAAACGCTCAGGCACACTTTTGCCAGTACAGGATCAAAGCGGAAGGATGCTGTCAGCTGATGATTCATAAAATCCGGCTGGCTCAGCTGGTGCTAATAAAGAAGCACAAAAGCATAAAAGAAGCTCATGTTATCCCAGGTGATATCCCAGAGACAGGTAGAGAGCAAAATKATTTTAGACCCCTGATGTTTCTGCAGACACAGGAAATACCATATCCTGATTTTTTAACATCTATGTTGACTTAATAACTGTGTCACATAGAAGTCGTCTAATTCTTCAGATATAGGAAAATACATCAACATCCAGATACTTATTGGCTTGCTCAACTTTCTGAAATACTTAACAATATTGTGGTGCCTATAAGTAGATGTATTTTAAATGTTCACTTTACCTAGCCATGCCTTTGGTGAAATTACATCTGGACAAGCTTCTTTGTTCCAGCAGTTACTAATTTCATCCTGGATAGAGTACTGTTGGGATATTCTTGATTTAAGGGAAGGCAGAATATACTTGGTTTCCTTGAGGCATACTACAGTGTTAATTATTCATGAAAACCTTCATCAAGGATATTTGTTTGTTTGTTGGTTTGTTTGTTTGTTTTATTGGATTTCTTTTCTAGTTAGAAGACTCTGGTTTTGTTGGGAAATATAGAAGTGGACATTTTAAAAATTCTTATCTAATTCAAAAAATAATGACAAAACAAAAAGAATGACAATTTGCATGCCATATTAGCAAAAAACRGGTGTATAATTACAACTTTAAATGCTGATACGGTTATACCTGATTAGTATGGAATCTTGTGGAATTAGTTTTGGATATAAATCAAGTTAAATTTTGCTCTCTCAGTCATGATTTTGAACTGAGTTTAAAACTGACTGACTAACCAATACATGCTGGCTAAAAGCCTGTCTCRTTTTTTGGAGCAGAAAGGTTAAGACGGCAGAATAAGCAAAGGCAAATGGTACCTCTTACTACTCCTTGGAGATCTCACTACTAAAGCTCTCCCACACCTCCTATGTAATGAAATATCTGCTAATGTCCAAATAGCCTCTGTGGCATTTAGCACTCTTCATTTTATGTTGTCTGGTTTTCAAACCTTATAAAGTGTAATGTTCTGTAACCTTTCAGAAACATTCATAGGTGTGATGTCAGTGTTTCCCAAGTACTCAGTTGGCGTTATTGTAAGCTTGACTTCTGTTTACAAAAGCCCAGGCTTGCAATTCACTGCCTTGCAGGGGGAAAAAAAGGGGGAAAAAAAGGGGGAAAAGAAGTAATATTTTGCATCTATTTTCTCTTTAAAGTTGCATTCATCTTTGAAAAGTGAAATGACCTTTTTTTGTACATTTATTTAAAATACTTTGATGCATCCCAAACCTTTGCTGTTGTTTATCTTCACACTTTAACTTGCGTTTTTTTTTTTTTCGTTTTCCATTGGCTATAGAAGTTACATACACATAAAAAAATTCCTTCTACTCTTGAGTTTTGCTTAATCCAAATTTAAAATAAACTGTGTTATTGAAGACTTACCTCCTAGTAGAAAACTGTCATGGTACAACTTTTTAGTAACTTGCCCATAATTAGACTTTTTAAATGTTTTTGCTATTCCTTTGTTGTGATATTACTTTCATAGGTAGATTTTTTTGTTCTGTAGTGATGTAATTATTCTTTTTTTAAATCCACTTACTCATTTCGAGAGTTGAAGAAAAGGGTTTTTTTTCTGAAAAAATTTCTTTTTCTATGTGTTTAGAAGTTGTTAAACTTCCAAAGGCATAGAAAAAAAAAAGTCTTTTAAACCTTTCTTAAAGTTGTTATTCTGCAGGTTTTGATGCATACTGAATAGTGAAGGCAGCTCAGGAATTGTCACAGTCGTGCCATCTTCTCCACTCTGCCATTTGGAAAAACAGAGGCTGTTGAGAAGCAGCCACCGTAATGTGGTGTGCCTAAACAGGAAAGAAATTGCTCTTTCAGTGAAAATATGAGTTTTTGTCTATTGTGTGAGCACTCTGAGCCTGCACACAGTGTCAGATGACTATTTGTTGTTGGTGATATGAAATCATGGATGTGCTGTTACTTCATCTGCATTCACAGCATGGTAATGTCTTCCTTGAATAAAGTATGGACAGCAGCTGTTTGGTATGTTGGTATACATGCCAAAAAACGTATGGACAGCAGTTTTTAACAGCTGTGTTACTTCTAGTAGCAACCACTGTGTGCTCATAAACTGATTATTTTAAAWCAAAATAATGGTTAAAATCCTATAGTTTCATTACCATTCAAATTCTTTCAAATTTCATTCAAATTTTGGATACTGACAAAATTTTTAGCCAAGGCAGTTTCTTTTCACCACTAAATGTTACCCTCTTTTGGTATGATAAAACACCTTTTTTTGCCTTAATTTGCTTCTTATATTCCCTAGCTGAGTTTTTTTCCTGCTTTTCCATATATAATCCTCTTGCTCCTTTCTTTCTCACAGAAAGGGTTGTGAATTTTAACCAGATGCACAGAGCAAGATTCAGTAGAAATACCTGATTTTATTTCTTTTGAGGTATGTTGATGGACTGTGTTTTAAAACGTTGATAGCCCTACAAAACAATAGAGAGATGGGCTTTTTTTGTTATGGTAAGCATCACTGAATTCCAGGGTAATGCTCAAATCTGATAAGCATATGAAAGGTAAATATGGTTCAGTTTTGTATGTAACTGAACAAAAAAGGAAAACCAAAGTCTGTAGGGATGAATCTTAAATTTACAGGGTCAGTCAAATTTATTCTGCTAGAAAACACTTTTTATTTTTTCCTCCCCTGGAGGTTAAAAAATAAGCTTACTGGCATGAGTGGCTTTACTTCACTGTTTTGAGATCAACTGTTTTAGGGAAACAGAATATTTACTTGAGTGAGTGCCAGATTCCTTTGACAATTGACTTAAATTCTCATAATCTCTGTTTAAATGAAAATATAATGGATCTAATYCTTAGCCTTTTTCTCACAAGAATGTATTTCTAATTAAATTTATGATGTTTATTGAAATACAGAAGTTAATGACAAAGTAGTCATTATGGAAAATAAGAAAGTGCAGCAAAATGTAGGAAACATTTTTTGGTTGGTTTTGCCTTTTTAACTTTTTTGTTGAGATGAAAGGCTATTGGAAGTAGAAACTCTGAAGTGTCTGAATAAACACCAGATTAACAWTTAAACAATGATTTTCCAGTCAGCTGTGTTTGTAGCAGGGCTTACTTCAACTAGTTTTAAATTTGACAGGAAGTCTAATAAGTGGTAAAATAGGCACATAAAAGTTTCTGGAGGAACTGATTAGGATAAATTCAAAACCTTTGTAATTATTTACTTTTGCTATTTGGATGAATTTAACACCAAGTATGAAACTCCATCTCCTGCTCCTTTCACCAGAACCTTTAAATACAGGGCATGCAAAAAACCCCCCAATTTTGTTATAGGATTTTAATACCAAAGTTTAGCTGCAACAGAAGTCCATCCTTTGCTGCATAGGCAAAAAGTCTTTAAAGCTTCCGGCAAAAAACCCCTTCAGGCACTGCAGGAAATGAGTTCAAATGGCTTGCTTATTTTCTTTCTTCTGCTGAAAATAAGATGCAACATCAATTGTTGTGGTCGTCTTCACAGTTAAGGAAAAATGTTTCATTTACAATAAAATTTCCTTTCTTACGTAAAGAACATAACTGCACCATTCTTATGGATTATAAGTACTGAATTATTAATATTTGAGTCTTTTGTTTTCTTTTACATCACACAGATTTCTTTCAGTATGGAGGCATATACAAGTACATGCATCCCCTTTATCTCTAGATACATATAACATTTGCAGTTACATGAGGGAAACTGCACTGGCATGGTATTGCTCCATTGATTTTTTTTGCTTGGTGGGTTTGCAGAGGAAGAAAATCTATTTTTACTTCTACAGCCCTTCTACTAGAATTTTGCTGAGTCTCTAACCCATTGTCATCTGTATTAAGTACTGYTTTTCTCTCCTAAATTCTGCTTTTCTATGTATCATTTAAGGTAAYTTATGTGTTTAGGGAATTAATCTGTGTATATTTAAAACTCTGTTGATCATTGTGATTTTTTTTTTCAATTAAGTACTGTGCAAACCACAGAAGTTTAAAGAAAATGCATGCAGCTGTTTTGTGAGACAGCCAAATTATTGGAGAGGCAGTTCATTATTCCTTCTCCTTTGTATGACAACAACAAAGGGACTTTTTCAGCAAGTCAGATAGCTGTACTTGTAACAGCTATAGACATTTTGACATCTTCAAGTGCTCAATTGATTCCCCATCCCAGTATTTACAAAAGAGGGAAAAGCTACCAGTAGCATTCTATGAAGACAGATGCTTTCCTTCTTTGTCTATAATTAGCGGAATCTAGATAATAATGAACTTTTCACATCTTAAGCAGTAATTTATTTTTGTTTATTGGCTACACSCAGAATGCCTCTTTTGGCCTCAAGTTATACTTGGTTTTCCTGCTTGCAAACAAGRATCTTAGTAGCTCCTGAATCAGAGAGTAACAGAATGGGTAAGGCTGGAAGGGGCTACAATGGGTCATCTGGTCTAAGGTGCCAGATTTGGCTGTCTGCTTGTTGACAGATTGCATAGACGGCTGCACTTTTAATTSCAGTTACAGAACCAGTTATTGATTTATTGTTGGCCATTTTCGTGATATGGTCTCATTCTTTCAGCATAGCTGACTTTTTCTGGTTTTACTGCTTATTCCTTTATGTATTAGTTCTTTTCTTGAAGGCAGTTTTTCATTTTCCACTGTTGCGTTTTCTGTAATGGGAACTTGCTGTGGAGAAACAGAATTGCATTGCATGGCCTACCTTCCAAGAGAAACCTTCTCTTAGTGCACTCATTTCTATGAAGAACCAAAAATGAGAGGCATAGATGAAAGAGAAATATCAAAAGCCAGGTTTTGCTTTGGGTTCAGATCTGAAAGTCCCAGATTATTCCTGAGTCCTATATGTACTGCCTTTGAGTTTGCAAACACATCCTTGAAGTTCAGTGCCCTTCATGGCTGACTTTTATAGAAACCCCTTTAAATTCTGTTTCTGTGCTTAGCATGTGCCAATACTGTGAAAAGTGATCATAAGACAGAGAAGTTTTTATTCAAAAATTGTGTCCTTTTCTGTATTCAGTGACATATCTGCTGACTTCAGTTATAAAAGGTATGCTGTATTTACATAACAAGGCAGAGTGAGCACAGCTGGGAGAAAGCTAAGTTTGATCCTAATCCATTTGTACTTCACCAGCAATTTAGTCCTGTTTGTCAGTTTCTATCAATTATCTGCCTGGAAACTGGACACATGAAACACCATGGATAAGAACCATAATGGCTACTTATCACCTGAAAAGCTTAAAGCGTCCTTAAAACAAAACTGTAGCTGACATTGGTTATTCTAAACTGCAAAACCAGGAAAACAGGCTGAGAATTCAAAAACTTGTCCTAGAGCTTAGAAAAAAATCATTACCTGCTGGATGTCCCAGGTTAAATTAACAGTGTCTATTGGATACTTTTAAATAGTGGTGTCCTAAACTCTCTTAAACTTCTATGGTAAAAAAATTTTTGTTCAAAATAGTGCTTTTCTCACTGATAACTTCTYCTAATACATGCAGTTTTCCTTTTCTCCAACAAGCTGAGCTCTCTGCATGACCTCTCTTCTGAGGTTTTGGACACTTGCTATGGGTGCTGTCTGACTCTAAACTCTGTGACTCAGATTGCCTTGAAGTGAGAGGATTTTATTTATTTGTCCTCCCCTGGGTCCACTTCTGAGGTCRGTTTGATTTGTCCTTCTCTTTGAGATGCTTTGATCCCATCTGCATTCTATTAACTRTGCCTGGTACCATACAATCACACAGAAGTATTTTATTTTTAATATATCTGCCCCCATACAATTGACAGAATTTTCTTAATGGTGGTAATTTTGTAGTAACCTTTACTGTTTCAGGTGTGCTGGTTGGTGCTATTGTTGATGCTGCTGTTGTTCATAGTTGCTGTGATATTGAATGCATATAACAATTTGTAATAGCTTGATCTATGTGTGCATATATATACATGCACATTATTAATCACAGGTATACTGACTTATGGTGATTTTCTTAGTATTTGTGGTAATTTCTAATAAAGTAGAGAAACACAGGAGCTAAAGCCTCGGTGTTATATAACCCTAAGGACCCTGGTCATGATCACTGCCCCACTCAGGCTGAGTGACCCAATAGGTCATGAGAGCAGGCAGCCTGCTTTGTGTAGGACAGTGGTGCCTGTGCTGGGAAGGACTCAGTTTATCAGGTTGATGTAACTCAGTTCTTAGCAAATTAAAAATATCTATTCTTACAATGTCACTTATCTGTTGTTTTAGTCTTCAATATCTGACTCCCAACATTTCTCTACTAAGCATAAGGTTTGTTTTTCCCCAAAAGATCAAGATCCTATAATTTATATAAATTTATAAACTTGTATTACTCAGTGCATATATATTACTTTTTCTTATACACACTTATGAAAATGTTCCATTTATTCAAAAACACTATTCACATTCTTCTCTAATCTAAAATGTAATCTGAATTTAAAAATAAACCACAGATAGGAAAATAAATTGTGTGAAATTTAGGAARATAGGCTCTTTGGCCCCTAGTATATGAAATCCAAATATTTGCCTAAAACAATAACTCTTTGAATCAAAACATCCTCTTTCTATCCCAGAACTTTTGCTACTTGATGAGCAGGCAGACTGATAAGGAAGCAAACCATATGCATTTTTAAGACTTGATCTTTATATCACAGCAAATTTCTGTGGCTACCTTATGATACCCATATATGTGTTTGGGTTACGTGTGTTCAGAGACAAACATTTGGAAAACAAAATTGAGGCTTTCAAAGCTGGCACTTATGGGACGGGAATGCACCCAGTACAAAACATAAGGTGGTTTTGCATACACTCTGCACAATTCTCCATGCTGATCTCAGAAACATCATCCACCACACTTCTGGAACAGCTGCATCTCAGATTCATTTAGCACTCCTCTGTGGCTAATCAGGTTATGAAATGAAAGGCACCTATTCATGTTCTGGCCTACATAGTCAATATTTCTGCACGTGAAGTTGATAATGCAGGAAGACTTTTTTTGTCATTTATTATCTCTTGAAAAATAATGTTTCAGAGTAGCTGAAATGTTGTAGGAATTTGGGCAAATTTCCTAGGTAGTTTGAATGCAAGAAGATGGCCAAATATATTCAACTATTAAGACAAGTCAAAGGAATTCCAAAAACATTTTAGGAGACATGGAAAAAAATTCCTTGCCTATTTCTGTGGAAAGGTTTCTGATGAGATAGCCACAGTAGGCTGAAGACTGTTATAACTTCTAACTGATTCAGCACTAAAAAATCTGCCAACACATTTGTAGATCTGCTTCATAAGGTCTTACTCTCACCTTTCTGGTATACCAGAGCCCTACAGTCAGAAACTGAACTTTGAGGCAAAATCAATGACAATTACCTCCTGTAGAGCTCAATGTCTGTTTCATTGGAGATTCTATGTCTTTTTTCTCTCACTGAATCTCAACAGCCTAAGTCACTGTTGGTGATGAAACATTTTAATCTAAATGGTTGTCTAAATATTGTTCTGAAAATGTTGATCTACTAAAACAATTCCTGGTAATACTTTGACATGTAGTACAGATTAACAAAATGTGGTAAAGTACATTTTTTTTCATTCAGGTTAAAGCATTGACAGGGAGAACAACAGAAAATAGGCGGCTGAGGTTCTCTGTGCAAGCATAAGAAAAGAGACTGGGATCTTGCAGACATGACTTAGTGGTCATCTGAAATGGTTTTGCTCCACAAAACTCCAGTTTAGTCAAAYGGACCTAAGATAGAGTGGACTAAAAGGTATGGTGAAGTAATTACAGAAAGGCTCTGTAAGGTTTCTGAATGTTTTACTATGTAAACCTCCACCATATGAAGAAAATTTATGTGACATAAAGACAGCATAAATAGCTGCAAAATTTTCTTTATCTTTTCATGCATCTTTGGATGAACACTGTCATCATTCAAAACTTTTTATGTGCCTTTTTGTCATGTATTTGTAAATTATTGACACTCATGAAATCAGAGCAGCTCTTGCATCCGATTGTTGATGTAGATTTAAGCTTTCAGCGTAACTAATGCAAATAAAATATTGCTTATGGTCTAAAGATAGTTCGTCATCAGTAAACTGAAAACTCAATATTATGTATTTTCTCAGTAGTTGTGTCAAAAGCAATGMAGAACAATTTACTCTGAGATTTATAGCTTGTGAAATTAAACATTTGCAAATCAATGGTATGTAGTTCCTAATATTTTGGAAAAGGAGAATTTAATTCTATGGAATTGCTTTAACTTTCTATTSCATTTCTTGTAATGACCTCTAAAGACCAGATATTGATGAACTGTGTTAATGCAATAATTCTTTTGCTCTCTTGGCATGTTTCATGTTTTGCTGGGACAATTTGATTTTCTCTGAGAAGATGAAATGTGCTATGAATATATTTAGTTTATTTTCTCTTTAACATTTCACCCACTAGCTCATGTTTATGACTGTTTTATACAGTATATATCAGCAAAAGATGACTTTCAAGTGTGAAGTTTTTTTAAGGAAACATTTATAAAGGTCTAGGACATCATAATAGATATTTTAAAGTGATAAGAAAATAAGTATTTTGCTAATTTTGCATCATTGTTGACCATATTTACTAGCTTGACCAGCTTGCTTCATGGAGATATTACAGATTGTAAACATAGCTTCAAAAGGACAAAAAATGTTGTTATAATTGGAAATGTGTTTAAAAACTAACAGGCTGCTATAGAACTTTAGAACCATGATAGTTTGACGTGTCTGACATAGTAAGAGAGCAAGGAGGAAGTGCTTATTCAGACTGTTTAACACTTCCTTTTTCATTCTCTATAATTAAAAATTTAAGCAGCTAATGAAAAAAAGTCTTCCCCCATTTAAAATTAAAAATTCAGTTGAAAGGAAACAGAGAAATGAAGTTGTGAAGGCTAATATCCTTCAGAAAACTGTGCAAAAAAGTAAATAGTAACAAAATTACACATGTGCAATTACATACGTGTATGTAAATATGTGTATTTATCTCTACATTTTTATTTACTTGAAAAAGATAATTCTAGTACTTTCAAAATGAAAAATTTCTGGTTCTTTTCCCTCCCAAATACTTTTCCCCCCTTGTCCTTGCTTTAAAATTTGAATTTAAGGTTTATTTTACAACCTAAAATAGAATATCATTTATCTTGGTAAGAACATATGTATTTTGACAATTTTTTCTGCTGACAAACCAGCAAAAACTCAAAAGAAAGAAAAAAATAAAGGTTACAGAGTGGTCCTTCATTGGATCAGATTGTGAAAGAATGCAATGCAAATGAAAAGAATCAGAGAGGTGGGAGTATGTTGTAACTTTAGGGAGATGAAAGACGTGAATCAGAATGTGGAAAGGTATTTCTTGCTTTGTGTGAGACTGATGTGTTTGTGCAATAAGCAATGTAATTTAAAAAAACAACTAASAAGGACAAGTTCTATATTTTGGAGATCGTGATTTTAAAAGTAAATAGTCTCATTTTTGATGCATTGTCCTTAGTTGCTTAGATTTACTTTCCAACTCTGGACTCGATCAGCTCTGTGGATTTAGGTATTTCGTGGGCAGGTGCTTTGGTGGGCTTGCTGAGCAAAGCTTTATTTGAAAACAGATGAAACATCATGAAAAGAGGCTYATGAAGATATCAATTGGAAGATTAGAACCCTGTTTGGGGGCTTCAGATTAGGTGCCTGCTTAAGATATCCTTATAATGCCTTGTTACTGGAGAGAATAGCTACTTTCCTTCAGAACAATCTTAATGAAAAATGCTGATCAAATGTGCTGGCCCACCACGGTCTAATATGGTCCCAGTGGCACGAGAGTAAAACAACCAATTTTATATTCTGAAAGCAACTAGGGCTTGCTATGGAAAGGATAGCCTTTGGGTCCATGTTAAATAAAAGATTTTAACTGCAAATATGGAGGATGGAGAAAAGATGCTGTCATGTAAGATTAGGTTCATAGAGATCAGGTTTTTTGATAAATGTAAACACGGTAAGAATGATGTTTGTTCTAAAATTAGGCATGTTACTATGGTGACAACTGCATGATTCAAAATCTTAGATGTCCTCTTTCTTGAGCAATCCCTGCAGTGAGTAAGCAGGATGCATGCATTTCCCATCATTTCCAAAACCAGTCTCTTTAAGACAGGAGGTTTGTATACTAATTGAGGTTAAGGATTTTCCTGATGATGAATAGGTAATTTAAAAATCATTCTTTTTAATTTAATTTGTTAGTTTTGTAGAATTTAAAATTTGGTRCCTCTTTTCCTGATGAATAATTCTACCATTCTGCCACCTGGACATCTTTTAAGAGACAAATACATATTGTCTTTCTCTGTCTGGCGCTGCTAGGATTTGTTAAACAATTTACTAGACTGGGAATTTACTCGCTTCAGGTCAAGGGGAAACCATCTCCACATAAATATTCAAATGCCCACATACAAWAAGTCTTATCAGTAATTTAAATATAATATTTTAGTTTGTAAAGAAAATGGTGGAAAATTATCTTTTAACTTCTTTTTTGTTGTACTTATTTTTAATTTTCTTACAATAATGTTATCTCTGTGTGTAGAATTTTGATAAGCTGACACTAAGATTAATACTTATTTATGAGGCAGTAGTTACTTCATTTAAAACAGGTAATACTCTGCACTGCATTCTTATAAAGTTAACTGTGTCCTGTTGTTTTTTACCAAAGCTTTCTTAATACTGCGATAATGTAGTCAATTTGCCTTCAGCTTTGAGCTGTATAGGATAAGAAATTATTAGAATAATCCAGTAGATAGTCCAGGATATGCAAATATCCCAGAATATGTAGCAGCAGTTGATAATATTCTGTTCCATTTTCTACTTTAAAACACACYTCATCTTTGAGGTGAGGAGGCTTGTGACAGCTGCAGCTGGTCTGTAACCTGCAAAGAGAAATCGGTCATAACAGACATCAACTTGAACAGCCTAAGCTCATTAGAAAATAGAAGTAAACAAGTCCCCAGGTATGATRTTAATAGGTCAGATTCAAATTCAAGGAGGGGACCCCAGCCAGTCCCATTCAATCATAAATGCATACAWATCAYTGGCCAGTGAGCTGGGTGGTGCCTACACAACCAATCAGATGTGTAAGCAAGGGAAATTTGAAGCCCCTATAAAAGGGGGTGCCTAACAATAAACTTTGGCTGTTGTCACATGAACTTTGGTGTGTTCTGCCTCATGCCCGTCTCCAACATCAGTGACAATTGGTGATCCCAACGTGATACAACAAGCTGCCATGGGTAGAGCAGGGAGACAGAGGGCAGCGGGGATTGCTGTCTGCAGCCTGTAGAGCTGCAGAGAGCAGCATGGAGAGCCACAGTAGTCCTGGCAGAGCAGTGGGTATAGCTGTGAGCAGCAGAGAGAGCTGAGAAAATCAGCAGGGAAAGCCATATTGGTCTGGGCCCTTTGTAAATAGAAGATTCTGACAGGAAACACGGGGGCACAGRCTTCAGTGGAGGAAGACCATATTGTCAAGGTATGGACTCTCTTTTTAAGGAAGGGAGGGATAAAATATAACCAGGGGCTTTGTTAGCCTTGCTAACGTGGCCTGAGAACTACAGATTGGACGTGACTGAAGGAACTGCCCTTGACTTAAGAACATAGGTGGGGGTGGGTAGATTCATCATTGAGGCAGCCTTCACAGGTGAGGATACCGCTAATCATGTCATGAAGCCATAAAGGGACATCATGGACTTGTTGAGGCTGTTAAAGACCAAGCATGATGTGAAGACAGCAGTGGGAACACACAGGCGCTGCCTGCTGAGGTGTGCAATGAGGACATGGGGTGAACCAGTGGAAGGCATGTGGGAGAGGAGGATGGATGAGACAGCCACAATGCGCCACAAAACTGTGCCATGCCATGAAACTGCACCACTACAGGATGCCGTGCCATCAGTGTCCYGCAGCCATGCAAAACTGTGAAGCTGTCCTGTGCCAGGATGCCTTGCCTGCAGAGCATCCCACAGCCGTGTGAAATCACACTGCTACCCCATGCTGGGACACCTCACCAGCATCGTGTCCTGCAGCCATGTGAAACAGTGGAAACAGTGCAGCTGCTGTATACTGGGACATCTTGCCAATGGAGCGTGCTGCAGCTGAGCCAAGCTGCTGTGATGTTGTGCCTTGCTGCTGCAAAGCTGCACCAAGCAGCTGTGGAGCCGTGTCTGCCACTGTGCTGTGCTGTGCTGTTGTGTCAGGTGTGCAGTCTGCAACCGTGCCGGGCTGTGCTGGCCCTGCAGCAGCCCTCTTGTCGCTGGAACTGAGTGTGCCCGTGCCCTCCATTGAGCCATGTTCTCCAGAGCCAAACATGCCCCTTGTCTCCATTGACACTCTTGGACTGCCTCCTCCCAGAGCTGACTGGCTTGGCTCTAAGATCATGCCCACGACCCAGCCTCTGTTGGGCACACCCACTCCCCACTGCCATTTGTGGGCGGACCCTGGAGACACGTCATCGCGGATGCCCAGATGCCAACGTTGTACCCAGAAGTGGAAGCAGGATGGAGGATCCCCAAGTTGCAGCACCATCAGTGTTGAYATCACCACTACCGGAGTTGGAGCAGCCCCTAGGATATACAACAACTGAAGATTCAAAAGACACCCATGGAGATAACCAATGCCATCTTCCTGCTGAACCTTGAAAGAATGCTGCTGCCGCTGTGCTGCCAACAGCTACACCTGATCTGGGGGACCCACARCTTCAAGCAAGGTTGCATCCATTAGTGCTGGCACAAGTAAAAGATTTGGGGGTGTAGGCTTTATTTGAAGTAACAAACATGACTAACCTGACCCAAAGGTATACCAAGATCAGAGAGGGGTTCAAAGAACCATACCTGCAATTCATAGAGAGGCTGCAGGATGCCATGGAAAAACAAATAGAGAATATTRAGGCCAGAAATCAATTAATTTTAAAATTGGCAAGGGACAATGCTAATGAAGATTGCCAGAAAATCCTAGAACTACTGCCAAATGAAAAATCTATCATTAGGTGAAATGATAAATGACTGTGCCAAGGTTGGATCTGAATCCTACAACATGTCTTTATTAGCAGATTCCATTGCAGCTGCTGTAAAACTGACATCCCCATGCTACAGATATGGACAACAAGGCCACCTGAGAGTAAACCACCCCCTCAAGTCCACTCTAGTGGGGACATTTCAATAACGGAGGAATGCAAACATCAGCTGTTATCAGTGTGGGAAAGCTGGTCATATAGCTAGACAATGCAATTACGAAGTCTGTACCAACAGACAATCTTTTAAGGACAGGAAAATKGAAGACCAACTGTGAGGGGGAGATGTGCAATGACACAAGCATCTTCCCATCTTCCTGTGCAAGCCTGTGTGACCAGTTCACTGGAAGGACCAGAGGATCAGCTGGCATGGATGTTTCCACCTCAGTCTATATATAAGAGAGACCTTCAAAGATATGAAAGGTCCCTCTGGAATCTCAGGGACCCATTGGGAGAGGATTGAGTGAAATGCTGATTGGGAGACCCACTTTGCAAGGTATCTTTGTACACCCAGGTGTTATAGATGCTGATTTTATAGGACAAATACATTACATGATATCAACCCCTACTCTACCCAGCACTATTCCTGCTAAAACCCAAATTGCGCAACTCATCCCTTTCAAGTTTTGTGTCCCCAAAACACATCCTAATGTGTGAGGAGATGGAGGCTTTGCATCGACAGGAGAACCCCAGGTATATTGGATTTAGGTTGTGTGTGAWCAAAGACCTAATATGGTTTGTACCATCACAATACCTCAAGCAAGTCCMTTGCAAATAAAGGTTAGTGCGATGATTGTACACAGGGGCAGATGTCACCATTATCTCTGCCACCACTTGCCCTCCATTGTGACCCATCACAGCTGTAGGATCTGCCATTGCTGGCCTCAGAGGGACCACACAGAGCAATTTGAGTGGCAGATCTGAGTTGGTTAAAAATCCAGAGGGTCAGACAGCCATGATTTGGCCATATATTGCTGCTGCACCACTTAACCTGTTGGGGAGAGGTGTTCTGTCAGCATGGGGAGACCACAGTGGTTCCTAGAGAGAGAGAAACTACACGCCCTTAAATCCCTACTCAAAGAACAACTAGCTCAAGGGCTCATAGAACCATCCATGAGCCCTTGGAACACCCCAGTATTTGTTATGAAAAAGAAGTATGGTAAATATAGATTGCTCCATGACTTGAGAAAAATCAATACAATCATGGAAGGCATGGGCTTTGCAACCTGGTATGCCATCTCCTACAATGATTCCTGCCACCTGGGATATTCTGATTGTGGGACTAAAAAATTGGTTTTTTACTATCCTTYATACCTGGATGGCACCCCAAAGTTTGTTTTCATGGTTCCATCCATTAATAATGTTGCACCAGTTGAGCAGTATCAATGGAAAKTTTTGCCCTAGAGTATGAAAAACACCCCCACGTTTTGTCAATGGTACTTTGCTTAGGCATTATCATCAGTTAGAGAACAATTTCCAGAGGTGTGCAGTTACCATTACATGGACTATATCTTAATAACAACCCCAACCAAAAATGACCTTTCTCAAATACAGCCAAGCCTGTTGCAAGCACTGAAAATATTTGGGCTGCAAGTAGCACAGAAAAAAGTGCAGCAGCAGCCATCCTGGAAGTACCTTGGATTCAAAATAATGGATCAGCTTGCACAGCCACCAACAATTTGACTATCAATTAAAATTCAAACTTTAAATGATGCACAAAAACTTTGGGTATTTACAAAATTTCTCAGGGCAAATTAGTTACCAAGTCATACATTACTGCAATTGAATGGAACCTCTGCACTATCCCTAAAATCTCTGAATAGTGGCATATCTCTAAAATGTATTACAGTATTAACTGATGGTTCTGGGAAAATGGGAAAAGCCGTTATGACATGGAAAAAAGAAAGTGAATGGCAAACATTGGAAGGTTGTGAGAGCGATCACCTCAGTTGGTGGAACTATGTGCTGTAGCTATGGCTTTTYAATGTTTATCCCCTTTTCCTTTAAATAYTGTGACTGACTCTGCCTATATTGCTGACATCACACAGAGATTAGACCAAGACCTGTTAAGAGAAATTGATAATGCACGATTATTTGACTTACTAAATGTTTTGTGGCACACCGTCCAGCCCAGAACTTGCCCCTATTACATCCTACATGTTAGAGGTCATACAAATCTACCAGGTTTTATTGCAGAGGGCAGTGCTTGAGCAGATTGGTTGGCTAGCCCTGCTTGGATGGCACCACAGCCCGATATGCTTGAACAAGCAAAATCATCACACACCCTTTTCCTTCAAGCTGTTCAAGCCCTACAGTGACATTTCCAGCTTTCAAACACAGAGGCTTACAATATAATTAACACCCGTGCTCTCTGCCAAGGCCACACTCTACCACTGCAGATGGGAGTTAACCCTCATGATCTGTGTGCTTTACAAATCTGGCATACATTCCTGAATTTGGACATCTAAAATATGTGCATGTGTCAATTGGTACTTTTTCCTCAGGTATATGGGCTTCAGTACATGCAGGGAAAAGGAGTCAGGATACCATCACATACTGGTAATCAGCTTTTGCTGTTTTAGGTATCCTCCATACCATCAAAACAGACAATGGACGTGCATGCATTTCACAAAACACAAAACAATTCCTACACATTCTGGGGTGTGTCCCACCACTGGTATTCCCCACTCAGCAACAAGACAGGCCATCGTGGAACATTCAATTTAAAACATGTAATTGATAAACAGAAAAGGGAAATGTGTTGTGAGACCCCACAGAGTAGAGTGGCTAAAGTTATCTATATCCTGAAACATTTAAYGATCCTAGAAAACTCACAGAATACAGTAATTTTAAATTTTTAATCATCTAGTGATGCCTAGTCACCTAAACCCAAGCTAATGGTATGAGATATTATTACTAATGAATGGGAAAGTCCGTGGGATCTCATTACTTAGGGATGTGGATATGCTAATGTCTCCATGGACATTGTTAGGCAATGGGTACATGCCAGGCGTGTATGCTCTGCTCTATGTCCTTCTTGGGATCAGAAGCAACACCTTCCTGATGGCCCCTCAGCAGATGTCACAGAGCAGTGATTTAAACAACTTGTGCACCTGCTACATGGAGAACTGGGACTTTTGAGGTGACAATTTTTTTAAGGATTTTATCTGTATAAAGACATTAATCACAAACCTGAACTAGGACAGATTGTTTCTCATGTTAGTTGGTTTTCTCATGGTTCTAAAGTTGAATTGTTTCCTCTGAGTAGAGTTAAGTTGTAAAATTATAATTTATAAGTAATGAGCCTGTGGCATGCCATTCGGAGAGTTTGTATCGGTGATCCTATTTGACAGCTCCAGGATATGAATGTTACATCTCTAACGATTCATGGGAAATATCACTGTCTGGGAGGGGCTGAGCTTGTCAAGTTAGGTGGAAAGCCTTTTTCGAACTGGGCTTATCCTCTGTGTCATCATGCTGTCTTGTCCTCCTGTCTGCAAAGGGCTCTTGCAGAAGGATGGCAAAGAACACCACATTTTTTTAAATAGAAAGGGGGAACTGTGACAGCTGCAGCTGGTCTGTAACCTGCACAGAGAAATTGGCCATAACAGATCTCAACTCAAACAGCCTAAGCTCATTAGAAAATAGAAGTAARCAAGTCCCCAGGTATGRTATTAATAGGTCAGATTCAAATTCAAGGAGGGGACCCCAGCCAGTCCCATTCAATCATAAATGCATACAAATCACTGGCCAGTGAGCTGGGTGGTGCTTATACAACCAATCAGATGTGTAAGCAAGGGAATTTTGAGGCCCCTATAAAAGGGGGTGCCCAACAATAAACTTTGGCTGTTGTCACATGAACTTTGGTGTGTTCTGCCTCATGCCTGTCTCCAACATCAGCGACACAGGCTCACAGCTGTCTGTGTTTTGCTGAGGAGATGGTGTGTGGAAAAGCATGTAATAATAGTTATTATCCAAAGTGTCTATACTGAGTCATAGAAATACCATGAYTATTCTGACAAGTGATGATGTCATGATAAAAACCAATATTGGACTGTAGTAAACTTGAAGTAACAACAGTCCAGTTCCTCCAAACACAACTGAGAATCATGTCATCCTCTCAATTTTTTGTTGCACTGAAGAGTATTAAATTTGTTTCCAAATACTTATCTCCAACTTCAGTCCACTAAATGGGCCCTCAGTATTTTGTTCTGTGTTTCTTGAGACATAGCCTGCCTACATTAGATCAGGTATTATTAGGTCAGGTGTTTATGATACATCAGATACTGGTACATTGTCTATTTAGTAATCTGAATTGATGAAAATGAGTGCTAGTATGATGAAAAGATCCAAGAAATATTAAGTCATAAATTTTGTTTTCTCCTGTCACATGTTGGTATGAACAGAGTAGGAAATCTGACAGTCAATCCCATATGGCTGGCATCACATATCTCCATCAGAATTTGCTGCAATATTTTGATGAAATATGTGGTTATGCAATTTTATTCTATTTTGTTTTATTTCTTTTCTTTATTATTAATCTTTTTTTTTTTTTGTATGTTTTCAATTTCCATGCCTACAAAGATGTACTATTATATGACTGACTGATGTGAAACGTGTTGTTATCAAATCCACTGCTATTTTCTTTTTGTTCATTTGCACAATTTAAAATATGGAGCTATGGGAAACCGAAAATGATTGTATTTGTGAGAATGTTTCTGTAATTTTGGTGAGAACTACCTGGACTCTTGGCCTGACGCAGGAAGATAAAGTTAGTGACAAGTTTCAGAACTTTTGATATGAAGACTTTTTAGCTACAATGCTGCCCTACTGGAAAAAAGGTTCTGTCCAAGGTTGAATTTTTCTGTTGAGGGGTTCCCTAAAAAAAGACATGACCTCAATAAATACTAGCTTTTATACTAAATCAGAGTAAGATTATGAATATGAATGTGCTAAGAAACATTCAAATTTGCTTGACTTATTATCAAGGCACCATTGTGTTTCATTGTGTTTTAGTGACTTTACGAGATAAACAAGCCCTATTGTTTAAAATTAATATATGCTCTGTTCAGAGAACTTCCCTTTTTTTTGTTAGTGGAGGCCACAATAAATCACATTGCCTTCTGTCCATTTTTTCTAACTAATGTTGCCAAATCATTCCTATCCCTGGATATTGAAAATATAAATCTATAATATAGGAAATATTTATCCTGATTCTGAGTGTAACACAGTTAAGATAATGTGGTATRCCAGTATAAACTTTATCATGTTAAAGTACATGGCTATAAACCCTTTTGAAGTACTTGAATTAAAAACACATAGTTTCCAGGGAGCCAGCTATGAGGAAGTTAATTAAGAGGTCAGTAAGAATTAGTGGTGCTCATGAACAGCTATTGATACAAATCCAAGATACATAGAAGTAGTTGATGTTCTGCTGCCAGTCAGAATCTTGTATGCCATGTAGGAACACAGGATATGTCATTGCACCTGACTTCAGAGGCTTGCAAATGTTAGAAAATGTAATGTAATGGTCCACTGAAAGTTTAAAAACAATRTACTTCTTAGAAATAATTTTCTAGTGTACTTCTTGTGGAGGACTGAGCACTTCAAGTAGTGTTCACTTTCAAGATGTGAAAAGATGTTGTAAAGCAAAAAAAGAAAGGCGTCATTTCAGGTCAATTGATGGAATGCAATCTGAGAAAAAAACAAGTGGATAGGAGTGTAGATTTATKGTTGGCCTGCAGGTTCTGAAAATTGTTCTGCAAGTTCTGAGAATTGTGTAGATTTATTGTTGGCCTGCAGAGCTGAAAATTTTTGCTACTGCAGATACAGTGAGTAGAAATATATTAATTACATTAATTAAAACATTCTAGAATTTTTTGAAAGACATGTGGAAAACCAATTAATTTCTCTGAATAATCTCAAATACTGAGCTCTCGTATAAATGTCCTAAGAGGCTGTGGGGTGCCTATTTTTGGAGTTACTTAAAAGATGTCTGTACATGGTTCTGGGCAACCTGCCCCAAGTGATCATTCTTGAGCAGGCAAGATGGACCACAKGACCTCCAGAGGCCCTTTCCAACCTCAGCCATCCTGTGATTTCAAGAATTAAATAAAATTCACTGTAAAAATATAAGGCAAAATAACTGAAAATATGGATTGTCGTTCTCTTTAATGGATCAAATAGACCTTTAGTCCACTGTAAACTTCATGTCAGCTTTTTCTGTGTGCATTTTTGACCTAAGAATTTAAAATTCTTGGTGGCTTTTTTWAAATTTAAATGGTTTTCCTCAGGGACATTGCATTTTCCTGACACAGATGGTTCCAGCTRGCCCCACAGCAAGCCCACCACAGGACCCAGCTGAGCCTATCAGCCAAGTATGTGGTGCCTCTGTGAAAATACATTTCAAAAATGGTGATCAAGACCAAGGGACAGGAAGAGCAAGACCAGAAAATACATCCATGGTAGAGCCTGAAGTCATGCTTGAAGGGGATGCAGCCAGTGGAGATCTCATGTTGGAGCAGAGGAAACAAGTACAAARGAAGAAGCATCAGGAAAGAGTGAGCAACAAGTAGTGGAGAGAACACGCTGTGCCATGACCCCAACCTACAGCACTGCCTGTTGCCTCACCAGACTGAACATAACCTGCAGGGAAAATGGGAGATATGGAGACTGGGAATGGAGGAGGAAGGTGTCTGGAGTGAAGCTGACGCTAGGAAAGATGTCTTATTTAGGCATTTAATCTTTTTGTTTGTTTGATAGTTTGTTTGGTTTTGGTTTTGTTTTGCAATCCTCAATTCAGTAATTATGTTTTATACTAAGTTGAATTCTCAGTGTTTAGTCTGTTTKCCTGTCATGGTAAGATCCATGAGATTTTTTGCTCTTGTTATTCCTATTTTTGCACTTTCCTACTTGTGGGGAGTGAGTAAGATGCTGTGTAGGCAGTGTGGGTGCCGGGCTGCTAGCTGGGACCAACCTGCCACAATGTGATCAGTTGGCACTGAATTTGCTATTTGCTTTTTTGTCTTATGTTGCTAGTGCCTCAGTTTTTATGCAGATGCAAAATGAAACTGTTCAACAGAAATTATTTTAAAATAACATAGAGAAAAGACAATGAAATATTGAGAATACGATACTGTGTGAAAGTGAATTTTCCAGATTCACACAGCACAGTATGCTGTGTTATGCTGATTTATGCCCTTATGCTTATTGATCAGTTCTTTGAGAGCTATAAAAGACAAAGTTGTATGAGAATTGAGTCAGGAAGTCCAAAAACTTCAAAGGACTGGAGTGTGGGAGAAATAAACTTGTGCTATTCTAGTAACTTTCTTAATCCATCCACTTTTTAAAAGCAGCTAGGTGGGTCTTTGCTCCAGTTCACTCACTTTAACTTCCTTCTACTGTCCAAGAAAACAGTGGAGGTAATTTCTTTTATTTGGGGCTCATCTTTACATTAGCAGTACCGGATAAGAAAAAAAACCCAAACCAAACAAAAAACAAAACCTAGAATACAATAGCTCACA
>CADDXX010000055.1:1220272-1249415 GCA_902810485.1 Alauda arvensis | reverse complement strand
AAGGATAAAAGGAAATGTGTAATTTCAGCTATAAGGTGTATTATTAGCCAAGTATCCAC
This sequence comes from Alauda arvensis, assembly GCA_902810485.1. Lineage (NCBI taxonomy): Eukaryota > Metazoa > Chordata > Aves > Passeriformes > Alaudidae > Alauda > Alauda arvensis. Next base: position 1,249,356 of record CADDXX010000055.1, on the reverse strand, counting down.
TCTGCTGCGGGACTGTGACCAGGAGCAATCTTGAGGCAGAAGTGCCTGATGCTGTTCATCGACTGTTTCCAGCGTTGTTTCTCATTTGCTTTGTTATAGGTGTTCTCAAAGCATTCATATCTCTTTAGAAAATACTAAATCTAGTTTTTCAGTGTTACTGGCAGCAGAAAGACACAGTTTCACTGTTGCATTTATGAATTATTATGATCAAGTCTTATCAGAATTAACATGTTTTTTGTGTTGTATAATGTATTTTCAGCTTCAGATTTAATTATGTAGATTTGTAAAAAAGTAGTAACACTTGCAAACCTGTGGTTTTGATTGTTGTACTCTGAATAGAAACTGCTATTTAAAAATMAATTGAATTGAAAACAGGGATGAAGGCTGAAACTGCAAAACTATGAAGGGTTGTTACTTTTGAAATTATTGTATTTAAGATGCTTACAGAAGATGATGGAGAACTAGAGCAAATTTCCTCCTCAGTCTGACATTGGTTCCACTCTTTTAGCTCTTAGGATAGGTTTAAATGGCAATGTGAAGAAATAATGAATTCCATTGTTGAAGCARTTCCTCTTTTTAAAAAATAAAAATTAGTGTATTGAACTACTAGATGACTTTTAGAGCTAGAGTTTGAGAATAATAAAAAGATTGATTAGGATGCTTACCTTATATTTGAATTTCAATGCCTTATATTTTAATTTGAATTTCAACACAAAATGGAGCAATTTCTATAAGAATATTGTGGGTCCTCATTTGAAGCAGTATCATCTTCTTGCCCTGGGAGACACCTTGTCTAAAATTATTGGTTTATCTGGGAAAAAACCCAAAAAAACAACCCACCCTCCCTAATCAATCTCCCGAATCTTAGGTATGGGAAATGCATTCCATAATGAAATGGACTTTAATTTGGAAAAAGACTTTTAGACTGTAAGCACTGGAAGCTGAAGTCAAACCTACATGGTCATTTCCCTATATGTTTGGGAAAAAAAATACTCAATCCTGGTAGCATAAAATCTGTTTACTGAGAACTTCCATAACTTCCACTGTTAATACTGAATGTTGATAGTGTCTGAAAAATCCATTTATTTAGTCCATCTGAGCTTCACATCACAACTTGTATTTATTAGTCATTCAGTAGTTTAAATCTTTCTGCATCAAGAAAAGCCTTATTTTATTTATGCAGGTATCACTTAATGCTGGGAATTGATTTCTGTTTCCAGGTTGTACTGTCAAGGGTGTGCAAGATAATTGAATTGGTGAAAATTTGAACATGRAAAATTGAAAATGAACAAACCAAAAAGTAAGCATGTGGAATGTAAATAGTTACAAAACTGTATTAAGAAATGTCATATGGTCTTTATTTATTTATTTTGCAGCATTCCCAGACTTTTTATTCAGATGCCCCTCAATAAAACACTGATTTCTTGTTATGTAACTTCTAGCATTTATATTTTATATATGCTATGATATTATATTTATTATATTGCTTTATTGTTGATGTTAATCAGAATATTTTCTTCTACCTGCAAAAGCGTATGTCTTTCGTTAAATGACTGATAATCTAACACTCAGTGAAGCCTGAACAGCATCTGTCAAACTATTTAATTTTTTTGACATACACAATCCATGCAAACAAACATGGTTTTCATTTCATTATTCATCAACAATCTGACAATATCTAAAGCATTAATTGTTTGGATTGAAGCATTGTGGCACATGTTATGTTCTCATATTTAACAAGAGTTTAATTTAAAAAACCCTTTCCATAGCTGGGGTTGCAATTTATAAAGGATTTCCCTGACATTTGGTTGAGTCACTCTAACATGGCCTCACTGTCTGTCTGTGTACTGAACACTGCCCACTAAACACATGGGAAGGAGAAACGTCAGATCAAAGGATATGACTTGAAAAGGCAAATGTGTCTCTTCTGCGCTGCAGAGGGGGCAGAGGGGAGGCCCCTGGGTGGTCTGTGGGAGTGATGCCTTGGGAAGGCATCAGGAGGACTCGTCACAGGGGGCAGCAGCTCCAACATGATCCTCTTGCCTGGTGTGCCTGTGCACATAAATACAGGACACTGTTCCTCTCTCTTCCCTGGAATCAATAACACACATTCAGAAGGCCAGGATGACCCAAAAGAAGGGAGTAGCTAAAGGTGCCTGGATTTTGGTAATGAGATATTTTAAAGGCATTTCACCTGTGCCATTTCTGAAAAATCCTGAGTTGTATAATAAGCAGTGCAGTGCCCTTGTGAGCTGGATATCAGATGATCCTACTGCACCATAGATAGTTTATTTTTATAATTTTCCCTTCATGTTTTATTTTCTGTTTTTCATTCTTGTGTTATCTTCCTTGCTGAGCAAATAATATCACTGAGTGTAAGACTCCATGACAATACCTTTTTGTGATTAAAAAGTCTCATACCTAGCATATATTTTGTAAGCAGTAATGACTGAAAAATTACTTGGTATTTTTATGCATTCATTCAGAATAATTTTATCTGAATTGTAGTTGTAATTACTATCTCCTACTTATACAAAACTCAGCTTAGTGTACTGCTCAATTTATTGTTCTGTAATTTATACTTCTCTGTCCAGTGTGGAACATTAATTCATAACAGGAGTTATTATGGTCTCTGAGGCTGGGCTGGCAGTGTATTAGAGCTTTTGCTATTATTCTTTGTTTCACATGGAAAYCACAATGTCTCCAAATATGGGGTAGAAAGCCAACTCTTGTCACAAAGGGTATTACCACTGAGGTAAGAAAGTATATACAGATGCATGAAGAATCCACTGTATCAATCAACTGGCTTGTTGTCAAGTGCTTTCTGTGCCTGACATTTTCTTAGGTTTAGTAGGCATAATGACAGAGAAGTTGAAAGAGAATCTGTGTTTTCAGACTGTTGCTATAGTTCTTTTCAAGCACAAGAGTCAGTTGCTGTTGTTTAATTAGTTTAGGCAGACTCATAAAAACTATTACAGACCACCAGAATTAGACACCAGACAGGGATGAACAAGGACTCCTAAAAGTTTTTAATCAATTTTTCTGCATATTCTTCCTAATTTTTCACTTAATCAACTGCAATTTTGAAAAAAAAAAAAGTAAGCACATACAGGATTTTGAAATGGGCTCACTAAATTAAAGACAAAGAAATCAGCTTCTATATGATGAATGAGAAAAGACTGGTCAGAAAAAAAAATAAGCAAACACTTTCTTTCTTTCAAAGGTAGTTGTAGATTTGTCTGGGCAACAAAGTCTGGTATTTCACTTCTAACAGTTAGAAAATGAATATTTTCACATTCCTTACATTAAACATTCTTGTTTTAGGGCTGGATGCAGTGCTCTACAGAGTAACAGTTTTTGGTTTAACACTTTGGCAGAAATTCTGATGACAAGAGAGAGTGCATGGTGGCATAGTAATTTTTTTTGTTAAAAGTGGCCATGCCACTTTTAACAAAAAAACGAAAGGGAATACTTTTCTGATGTGATATATAACAATAGTATTAGGGGTGATCATAGATTTAATAGAGAAACATAATTACAACTCCATTGGCAAGCTTAGTCTAGCTAGGCAGAGAGCTGTAAGGAAGCCACATCTCCCTTGCATTATAGCTGTTCTGTCAATTTTAGTGTGATATATTCTGTCATTTTTATACAGATGCAACTTTAGTCTTTAATAGACTAAAGAATTTATATTTTGGCAGGATTATGAAAGACTGTCATTTTACATTAGCAGAAATATAAAAGACTTGCAAACTAAATCTTCATGCCTGGCCTATTCCCAAAAAAAGAAATATAGATGTTAAATTTCTCTAATAACACCAGCTAGACTGTATGTAGTAATGTTCTAAAATTTATAGTCTTTCAGAGTAAAATTATGTAAGAATGAAATTGAGCAGATTAATTAATATGAAAGAGTGCTCAGCCTACAAATATAATGAATAATACTGGAAACCCTTTAAAATCTTCATGGAAAAGGGAAGGGATCTTGCTGTTAAAGGACTGTTCTATGCTTAAATTTTCAYAACCAAGTTTGAGGTGATATTACCTCCTTTACACATCGGAAATATACTACTTAGGAGAAGCCAAAGAAAGTATCTGAGCTCATACTTTTGTTTGTTTTTATTTTGATTGCTTTCATGAATCACCTGGAACTCATGCATAGCTTTTAGTTTGTAATGCTGCAAGCAAGAGGAAATGAAACCCCCAAGTGCCTTTGGCCATTTGCCAGGGAAAAAGTCAAAGAATGAAGCCAGCAAGACTCTTACATCTTACATCTTTTCCCATTTTATATAGGGAAGAAAGCATCAAGGGAGAAGAAACTAAGGGGAATAAAAATTGAGGCAGCTGTAAAAAAATAGCAAAGGGAGAGGTTAAAACTTCCAGAAGCTAATCAAGAAAGAGAAAATTACTATCAAAACAGGAAAGGACCAGAAGCCAAGAAAGGAAAGAAGAAAAGGAAAAAGTGGCAAAGTGGAGAAGGTCAAAAGAAACAGCACAAAAAGCAAACATCTACAAATATTCTGGGCAACAGTGTGGAAAAACTGTTATGTAAGATTGTGATGTATTTGCCTTAATAATGGGGTTGGATTTGATAAGCTCAGACAGCATGACCAGTTTCGTGCTCTCAGGGTGTTCAGCAAAAGAGCTGAAAGTTTTCAGTGAATGTATCTTTTTTAAGATGTTAGAAAAAGAATAAGAATGTATCAGTGATATATTTCCAGCCTTCTAGTAACCTGTAAGTCAATGCTAGTAACCTAAAAGTCTTTGAACAGTGTGCACTTTGAATCTACATAAAACAAACTTTTATTTCACCAGTACTAATTTCCAAAAGAGCTACCTGGCCCATTTCACTGAATTTTGAAATAGTTTGAACATGAATCTTTCTAGAATGAATATTAGTACCAAAAAAAGCAAAGAGGACTATGCAGATGAAAATAAACTACTTAATATATTATTCCTGAACACAGTCATAAAAACACAGTCACAAAACATAAAGATGGAATTCTATTCAGAGATAAATTTGAAGAATTTATATGTCTTTAATATAAATAAATAAAATTTAAGGGTAGCTGCTCTTTTTAAACACATCAATGGCAATGTGTCTAGTAGGTCAAAGGAGGTGATTCTCCTTCTTTCCTTTGCTCTGGTGAGACCCCACCTGCAGGGCTGTGTCCAGCTCCGCTGTCCCCAACATAAGGAGGACATGGAACCCCTGGAGGAGGTCCAGAGGAGGGACGTGAAGTGGAGAAAGGGACTGGAGCACATCCCCTACAAAACCAGGCTGAGAGAGTTGGGGCTGTTCAGCTGGAGAAGGGAAGGTTGTGTGCAGACCTCATGGCAACCTTGCAGGATCTGAAGGGGCCTGCAGGGAAGCTGGAGAGGGACTCTTCATCAGGAACTGTAGGGACAGGACAAGGAGTAATGGGCACAAACTGAAAAAAGGCAAATTTAATTTAGATATTAGGAAGCAATTCTTTACTGTGAGGGTGTCAAGACATTGAAAGAGGTTGCCCAGAGAAGCTGTGGATGCCCCATCCCTGTAAGTGTTCAAGGGCAGGTTGGATAAGGCCTTGAACAACCTGGTCTATTGGGAGGTGTCCCTGCCTATGGCAGTAGAGGCTGGGACTAGATGATCTGTACTGTCCCTTCCAACCCTTACCATTCTGTAATTCTGTGATCTCTGAATCTTTTCTGCACAAGTATGACACATTTAGGCTTTCCCTCAAAACCAAGGGCAAGGACAGTAGTATTGCCCTCTGTCGCCAAAGCAGAGGGATGTAACTGGAGAAATGAACGCAGTGCACATGGAGTGCCTGGCCTCACCCCCGTGAGTGTTGATGCCACATGTTTTAACAGCTCTTGGGGGCTGTGGTAAAGACAAGGAGACAAGGCATAGGGAAAGGCTTGTACCGTGCTGCCAGGCTGATTCTGGGGCAGAATTGTGACTCTGAAAAACACTTATAGAGGTGCATATTTACAGACAGGCAGTGCCTTAGATGCTAATAAATGCAGCAACTTATTTTGTAACATCAGTTAGTTAATCAAAATAATACATCTGGAAAATTACATTCTCATTTAAGACACATTGAATACCCTAGACTTTTTCAATGAGAAATTGAACTTCATGAAGCTAATGAAGACAAATTTTGTCTTATCTGCAAAGCATATACAGAGTTATCTACCAAAGACATAAATAGAACTTGACTGGAATTTGTGGCTTGTTTACTGCTACCTTTTTTTTGTAATAACCCCCAAACATCTCAAGAGGCAGTGAGCCTCACAGTATGTCGCTGCCTTTGTTATTTTATTTACATCTTGTTCATTAACTCCCCAAATAATTTCAGATTACTGTATTACTAAATAAATAGAAATATTATTTGAGGGAAAAAGCACCCCTTGAAGAGAAAATATGCTAAGAGAGACAGGTAGATAATGGCGATGAGTTTAATGCACATCTGAAAGACAAGAGCTTCCATGGTTTCTTGATGGAGRGGAAGGAGTCCTGTGGTCGGAAGGATGGCCTTAAACTATTCCAAGGTGAAAATCTGGTATGGACAGAAGATACAGACTCTGTGGGAGAGCCTTGGAAAGGCCAGGATGCAGAGCAGCCTAAGTTGTGAGGCCCTGCAGGGACAGTGGGGAAGCCCTGGGGAGGCAGGGGAGTTGATGGGGCCACTGCCTGGCACAGTGCTGCTCCCAGGCATTTGTCTTGGGTTTGGGAATATTGCTCTGACAGTTGCTTGACATGGAGGAAACTTGAAGAGATGTGCCAAATCTTCACTTACATCCAGACAAAGGACCTAAGGGAAGGATGTTTCCTTTGTCCTTCTGGCCCCGCATGAATCAGTGCTTTCATTAATCCTCAGATCCTGGCTTTTTCACAGAATAGGTGTGCTTCACAGAAAATGAAAACTAAAAATCAGGTGTAGCTATGTTAGCAAGAAAATCTAGTCTAAACAAGTGCTTAAACAGAAGAGCCTAAAGATATTAAAGTATTTTTTTGAGATCTCATTTAAGAAACTTCAGCTGATCTTTTTTGTAGTGCTTTGAAGTGTGTGTTGAAGTTTGAATTCTATTAACTTGACTTGTAATCTGACTTCTCTTGACATTTCAATGTAGCTGCTTTTTTCCTTACTTTTCCTTACCGTATCCAGGGTAAGGCTGCGAAACTGAGTAAAGTTCTGTAAAAACAGAGCTGAGAAGAGGGAGTATTTTACACTGTTCATGACTTGTCATGATTATCACCACAAACTGCAGGGGAATCTCTGCTCTGGCACCTGTGGAGCACCTTCTTCCCCTCCTTCTTTACCGGGCTTGCTGTCTGCAGAACTGTTTCTCTTTTAGCCTAATTCTCTCTTCTCTGGATGTTTCTGTGTAGTGACTTTTTTCTTTGTAAATCTTTTATCACAGAGGCTTTACTGCCACCTTGCAGATGGGCTCAGCCTCAGCCAGTAGGGCCGCCTTGGAACTGGCTGATACCGGCTCTGTTGGACATGGCGGAAACTTCTGCAGGTTCTCACAGAAGTCACCCCTATGAAAACCCCCACTACCAAAACCTGGCCATGCAGGCCCAAGAAAGAAGTTCATAAGAAAACAGTGCATGGCTGACATCTCATAATTCTGTCTTCCCCCTTAGATTTTGACAAGTGAGAGGGAAGCAAGCATAAAGACAGGAATTTTTTTTTTTTTTTTTTACTGGCCATGTTCCATTCTGTTAAAGAGAACTTCTTTGAATCTGTATATGAAACCATAACAGTCATAATATGTACTTGATAAGAAAGCTCCTATAAGCACATATGTACATATAGCTATTAATATGGTTGTATATATTTATATATGTGTGTGACATCCCTATGTGTATATATATCTAGAAATTACAACAAAACATGTTAACATAAATGCAGAATGAAATAGAGAAGCTGAGCATGAATGAAATTTACAGTAGCAGGCCTAAACAAAATTATGTGATTGATTCACTTTTTTTTTTCACTAGCATGGAAGAGGCTTCCTTTTTCTCATAAATTTGCAACTACCTTTTTTGTTTTCATAGACAATTTGTATTTCTATTGAAGCAGAAAAGATTTTTAAAAAGAGAGATGTAGAAGTCAAATTTTAAATAGCTTGCATGATAATAGGAAAGCAAAAGAAGTATGAACCAAATCTGCAGAAAATCAAATATAACTGGAAAAAAAAAATCTTAATTTATCGCTTTACATTGGATTTTATATTTTGTCCATTCTATCTTTTAAAATTTATTATCACTACAAATTTGAAATATTCTTCTTGGCAACTGTCTTATAAGGAATTTTTCAATACTTTCATGTACAATTGCATATGTATTCCAATTATTAGATTTAACAAAAAGATGCTTGGGCAGGAAGAAAGGAGTATGGATGTATACCAACTTACAACATGTGCATATCAGTAGAAAAAATCAAAATCCCAGAATTCTCTGCAATGATTTCCTGAAAATAGACAGGGATCTAAGACAATGACCAGCAACTCCAAAGAGCACAGAATCCACTGATGGGTGACATATTCACCCTGACTTTTTAGTGTATGTAAGGGTCACAATGGTGCAAACCAACTTGTACAGGGCTGCTGAGAAGGGAGCCATCCCCAGGCAGGAAAGACACATCATGTGGGTAAAAACATGCATCCTCTCTGGGATATCAGCTGTGTGATTTCCACTACAGTGGATACAAAAATTAAGGYGGATTTGTGACTCAAACTGGCCTTTAGTGGACTCAAAGCATCAACCTGACTTTTAATCAATTGTGCTGTGTAGGTGTTTACACACAGACGTGACTTTGTGTAAGTGCTTGCTCTGTAACAGAAGGAAATGAGACTGGGCCTCTGGAGGGACTCTAAATGACATCAGAACTGTCTTCTGCACAGAGGCACAGATCCCACAATTCCCTGTCTCCGCAGCAGTAAAGACTATGGAGCTGCACAACAACTTGCTCCAAAAACCTCTTTCAGGCAGTCCCTGGGTCTTACCTCAGTTCCTGTCAGGAGCAACCCAGGTGATCAGAGGACAGTGCCATTTTCAATCTCAGCACCACAGACAATAAATAATCTGAAAATCACTAAAGACGTCAGAGCAAGAGCACAGACCTTGAAACCCTAAACATGGCAAGCTCATGAGATGGTCACATATATATATATATCTTTTTACATATACTAAAGTTTGCAGATGTTAACTTCTGCTTCTTTTTTTGAAGACTGGTAAATAAGAATGGAAAAACAATTTGTTTTTTTTCTGCAGGGCCTGTGTGCAATGTGGACCTGTAAGCTACAAGAAGTCTCAAGGAAGAATTACAGTTCAATACAAATCATCTTTTCAGCAATATTTTGCCAATCACAGCCAATTCATAGATGATTCAATACAACAATATTGGCACAAAGCTTGCATAACAGCAGAGTACATCTTTGGAGAGATTAAAAAACCACATATTTCACTGAAAGCATAATTAAAATCTTAAGATTTTACCGTTATATGTATTATATATGCATATACATAGTATATGTATGCGTAGTACCCTAAGAGGTCAGGAAAGTCAACTAATATTTGAATTTTTACTTGATATTCCTTCATACTTTATCAATATTACTTTGTTACAATGTCTGAGCACCAAACAGATTCTATGTGAATTATACATGGAAGGATACAAGTTACAAGTATTTTATTTACCTAAGCTCTTCTAAAAGTTTATGTCTTTCAGCGTAACTTTGCACTCCTATCCCTTCATCAGGAAAACTTCTCTGACATTATTTTCTGTATTGACTTTATGTCTCTGCTCTCCAACTCCCTTTTCCACTTGCACGTTTTTCTTCTGATTCCTGTAGTCTCTGATATCCTCTTTTTCTCTGAGCTTATCACCCATTTATCACTGTATGAAGTCTTATGACAATAATTCAAGAGATATCAGAATGTTATTTACATAGCTCTTATAACAGTGTGCAAATAATTCCATCCTCTACCTTCCTTCTCCTATATGACCATCTCTATCTCAGTAACAGAAACAAAAACTGTAGAGGAAAATGAGAATTAATTTGTATTCATTCCTGAAAATTAACCTTGCTGTTTTCAAAGCAACCATTACTTTCTTTTACAGTATCTTCAGCTTTCCAGTTCAAATTTGTTTCCTTACCACTGTCTTCTAGTTTAGAGGAAATTCTGCTTCTTTTCCCCCAATTTTCCTGTGCACTCTGATAAGCAGGTAGGTATGGTAAGGGCTTTAGATCAGCATTAGAACAACTTCAGGTAACATCATTTCCCACTCTGTTCCCAGTGGTTTCCAGTTCTCTCAGATATAATTCAGTTCTTTTAAGACATCTTTAGACAAGCACTCCTAGAAAATGCCTTTTATGTCCCTGCCTTATCAGAAATACACCTTTGTTTACAAAACTTGCACTATATTGACCATTTTAATTACTATTCCATATTACAACCTTGATGAATGATTTTTGCTGCCTGGAAAGAGACATGATCAGTAATTACTCCAGAAGGAATGGGATATGCATAACAACATAACAGCAGAGTACATCTTCGGAGAGATTAAAAAAACGCATATTTCACATATCTCTTCTGAGATAACCCTGGATGGCGGTGAAGGGCTGTTTTCTCACTGCCCGTGCTTGGAAGAAGGAATCAGAGAGCCTTTGGGTTGCAGTTTGAAGATGTTTATTTTAGAAGTCTTATCTCTAGGTTCAGTCAGACCAGCGTGAAGTTCACAAGCAGCTGGAAAAGTGAATTCTCCCCACCCATGAACAGCACTTGGGTTTTTATAATCTAAACTAYGTTAACATTGTTTTCCTCTAAAATCTAATAACTAAAATCCAAGTCACACAGTGAAATCACACCTTTACTCAATCTTAAAAAATCATCACCCTTTACAAAGAAGAAGAGGAAGAGAAGGACAGGAAAATGTGACTTTATCACATTGATCTGCCACCATCTTTGCCCCATTAATACCTATACAGAAAAATCTAAAACTAATATTTTAACACCCAGTGATTTAATAAAAAACACACCAATCAAACCTTTGTGTCATCCAAATCCTCAGACATCTTTGGCAGCCTTTTCCAAGGTGTCAGATCAAAGCCACTGCTATCTCTCATGCAGGCCGTGGGGGACCAACCCCCCTGTCCCGGCTGCTGCCCATCCAGGAGACCCAGGGGAATACTCTGGTCTCCCACAGTTAAATATTTACCTTTGATAACAGTATCAGTATCTTGTTGTGATATAATTTCATTTTGAATTGAGTATGCTATAGTGAAAGGTAGATATTCCAGTGATTATTTATTGCATTTTTGGATGAAACCTGTTTTCCTGCAAAATGCTTTAGCTCTGTAGAAGCAGCATTCTCTGGTGGAAAACTATCCCATGGAGGAATTTCTTTAGAGCTCAGCTCATTTATGGAATATTGAGCTACAGTAATTAATTTCCTTGCCTTTCCCCTAATATGTCCTTTACATGTAGGAATTCAAAGCTAATTCAACCACCACCTTCTTGGTGGTTCCAGTGAATGCAGCAGTTGCTGGTTTGGAGAGTTGTGGAGGGGACTACTGGCTGAATGATGATCTTCTGTAGGAGCTGGTAAAATATGCTCATCATTTCACTGCAACCTTGGCACCTTAATTAGAAAACATTTATATTTATGTATGTGCTCAGTAGAGCTATCAAATTACAGACTGTGGCGATGCTCTGGTTTTAATCTCTGTAGACTGCTTTGCTATTATTTGTTTTTATTTGCAGCTGCTCACATATTTCATTTTTTGAGAAGCTTTTTGCCCTAAGCTACTTAAAGAAAATGCTAATTTGCTGTAGCCATAATCCTGCTTTTGATGAAACCTCATTTAAACAGCTTTATTTATATTGCTGTGTTGCATATTGGTTTCTTTTTTTTTTGTGGAGTTTTGTCATGGTCTTTCATATTTCCTCACTATAAAGGTTTATGATTATAAGACTAATTTTACATTTACCTCTTTTTGAAGGACTCTGAATATATGCCTTTTAATTGTTGTGTTTGGGATCAGACTCTTCTCAGAGATAAAATTCATAGTAATTTCCAATTAATTTCCAATTTCCATAGTAATTGAATTCTGTTGTTATTTATTGTTCATATATTTCACCAGTTTAACAATAATTTTTGGTAACCAATGGCATTGACCAAAACTCTATTTCAAACCAGTGTTTAAGTAGCACTCATTAATTGTATTTCATAGTGTTTACTACATACTTCACAATATCTTTTTTTTTCTTTCTTATTTCTACTTCAAGTACATCTATTAGGCAGGACCATGTTGGCCTAGGGAACCAGACAGGCAATGTGTTAAATCTGGCAGTAGAGCTGACTGTGCCATATCTAACCTGAGGAAGATAGATGTGGCAGCCAGAAAGCTGGAAAATAGCAGGAAATAAAGCAAAATGCTGCAGGCTGATTGTGTTGGTTGTGGATCACCAAGGAGGTTTTATTAGAGGAGGAAACATTAGAAGAAAGTGTGATGTATGGAGAAAACTCTAACTGAACATTGGACATTATGACATCAGTAGAGGAAGAGTAGAATAAGCTTGAAATTGGAACTGGATAATGATAAATATGTTGTGAGGATCCCAAGAAGGGAAGGGTAGAATGCAGAATTGCTAAGCCAATAATGCAGAGACACACAGAGAAGAGAACAGTAGAAGGTTTTGTACTAGGCCATTGTACTAAGGAATTTTTGTATGCAAATGTTGGTATAAGAACTCACTGGAATGGCAATTCTTATTATATATGATGAATACAGAGGAAGACAGATGAATACACTAGAATTTGTCATGCTAATGTCCTAAGACTTTTTTCTTTTTCAATAAAAATATAATTTCTCCATTAAAATTTAGTTGTGTTTAATCTACAGCATTGGCTTCATCCAGCAATGTCTCTTAGGGGGTGTTATTACTCATTCCTGAAGGAAAGGGTAACTCAGGTCCTTTTTAATAGGTCCCCAGGGACAGATTAGAGTGAAACAGCACTGAATGGCCAATTTTTGTACATACACATATATAGGGTTTACTTTAAAACAATTTGGCTGCAATGGATAAGAAGTATTTAGCCATTTTGCTTATTATTATCTATAATAATATAGAAATATAAAAGTATAAAAATATAAATGCTTTGATTATTACCTGTAGAAATACAGCGATATCGAAGTATAAATACACTGCTTAAGAAAATACATAAGGAAAAGCAAAAAGGAAAGAGAAAGAAAGAATAAAAGTAGATAACAGAAATGAAAGATATTACCACCCATAGATCTAATAATGAAACTTGGATGTTGCAATTTTAGTGTCTATTGGTTGATGGTTGCAGTCCTGATATGCCAGGGATGAGGTAAGCCCCCCAAACATAGACTTCAGTAGGTTAATATACATTCAGGTAAGAACATTCAGGTTATTCCACTCGACAGRGCAGGAGTTTTACACTGCTTCTTGCAACACTGTGGATCATGTGCAGTCTGGTGGAAGGTCCGAGAAATTAGTCTGGGGATGCTTGGGGGGCCTTGTAAGACACAGTAGCTGCCTCTCATGTCAGTGAGGCCGAGCCAGTTTTTCCCCATAAGAAGGGATGAAAACCCTCAGGCTACTTTCAGTGCAAATTTCCTGATACTTTCTCAGGTGCTACAGGGGAGGTGTTGCAGCAACCCTCTTATTAGAGGGCAAAAATAAGCCAAGGTACAGACTTCTTGCTAAACATTAAGCATTAAAAGGGTCCTGGTTTATTCCTCTTCATGGCTTAGTCATCTTCACTCCAACTATTTGCTGACTCCAGTTGCAGCAAGCTCCTACTGTAGTTTTCCCTTGCAGCCTCTGACTGCTGGTTATTTCCTGCTAAACTGTGACTGCATGTATTGGTTTGCAGACTCTGAATGCAGGCTTTTACCCAGCTAGACTGTGACTACAGGTTCCAACTACAGGCTATAACTGCAGACCCAGACTGACCCTGCAGTAGTAATTCTCTCTTCCCATGATCCTGCTTCATGATTCTCTCCTTCATGGTCCTCAAAATTCCTCCTCCATGATGACCCTTCCCTTACCAGCTAATCCTCTCTTTTATCTCACTCATCCTTCTTGAATAGAACTGTTACTCATCAGGGGTGAGGCTATATTGGTTCATTTACACAGCTAGTAGTTACTGGGGTGAGGTCACCTGTATTCCCTTCTCCTACAGGGAGGCAGGAATTTTTCACCGGAGCAGGTTGTGTAAGGGAGGACACTTACATGATAAAAAGCACTATCCCACCTTCACAGGATCTGCATCTTACTGGCCTTCTCCTTATCTGGCTTGAACCTGGCTTGCAGCCTCCAATGATGTGTGCTCACCCTCTCTGCATGTGGCCAGTTCTTTGCAAACCTGGTCTCAGAAGAGCACCCTCTGCTTTTGCAAATGGTCAATTGTGAGTGGCTAAACGTTAACATTTCAGTTTCTGACAGGTTGCAATGGAAACTTGTCAGGCAACATCTCACCTTTTCTAGAGAAGGAGGAAATTTAGAAGAGAGACTTCTTATGTTAGGCTTTTTCTTTTCAAATCAAAATATGTTTCTAATCAGCAGGTTACAGATCCCAGTGTGCTGGTTGTTGTTGATGTTTGCTGCTCTCCTACAAAAGACTGCAACAGGGAGAAAGAGGCAGTGTTCCACAGCCAAAATCTTGCCAGATGTCCTCCAAATACTGAAGAAATTACAGATAGTCAGAAACTCTGGAAAAAGTGCAGTTCTCTGCCTTAGAATTTGAATGCCATAATAACAGCAAGTCCTGGTTCTGGAAATACAGAATTGATGGTTCAGCTGTTGGCAAGTAGGAGTAAGTGGTAGTTTAATGTATGGATCTGAATCACCATGGGAATCAAAGATTTTGGTCTGCTATTAACTGCAACTCAAATACTGTGGGATGGTAATGTCACACTGTGTAATATTACCATTAAAAAAAAAGATACTGCTGTGTAGTTAATCCATGGAATTTTTGGAAAACTTGCTGATTTCTAATATAATATTTAACACTATCAGATCTTTGAATCTTTTCCGACTGTTATTGAAGCTAGAACAAGTACTGGGTTGAACAAGTATAAATATTTTCCATTAAAATCTGAGTTCAAACTATGACTTATTCTAGCAACAGACTGACATTTAGTTCTGYCCATGTCATATTGAATATTACCTCTGCAGATAATTTTCTAGTCATCTATGGTCATAAGCACTATTTTAGAATGTTTATAGGTTTCACAACTGCTTGAATTACTTCTTTAACAACAGAAGTAGCAAAATAGAAATCCAGTTAATTTTATATCAGAGTCTATATATATTCATTTATTCACAACATTCTTGTTACAGTAAAAARAAAGTCCTTTTTTGGCTTTTGTATACTGCAAAATTCATGTTAAAAAGAAAGCAATAAGTATTCAAAGTCTAAAATTGAAAAATAATTCAGATAAAGAACATTTATGTTTCTGGTGTTAAGTGCACATTCTGAGTAATCTGCCATAGAAGTAACATCCACCCAGCTTACAGCAAACCTGGTACTCAGGTGATCTCTGTTTCTTAGCCTGCTAGTGTCCTACATGGTGCTGCCCATTAAGTGCTCCAATGTGATGAGAGGCTGATGTAAAAAAGAGAACTAGCAGTGCAATGCACACAGCCTATTTAGCTCAATTTTTGCTCAGTTTATATTATATGGACATGAGAGTTGAGAACCATTGTTGAAGGAAGAATTTTCGTCTGAGGTGTTGATATTCCACAGAAATCTTTCCAAATGACTGTTCCAAGGGATGAGAATACTTTTCATCATTTAGTTCATGACACACTGCCAGTATTCAACTGTTCCTGACAGATGCCAATGTGTTGTTATGAAAAATGTTGGCAGAGTTTATCAAAGTCATACAGGGTATGTGTACACATGTCAACAAAGCCATGGCTTGTTTTAGTTGGATCTTGGATAGACAAGTTTGACAAGAAACAAACTCAGAAGTTATGGTAGCTCAGCAGCTTCCCTCTGTCAGCCTTGGGTTGAAAGATGTAAATCTATTAGTAGGCAAGAAAATAAAAGACTTGTGTATCTTTTATAGCAAGAAAGAGATTCTAGTAGTCTTGTTTCAATACTATTTGTGAGCATTAAAATTCCTGTAAACTCAGAAAAGTAAAATCATGTAGCTTGCTGTATGACATTTTCCGTACATATTACATCACACTAATCAAACGAGAAATTGTATGCACAAAACCCCCTTTTATTATTTGCTTGTGGAGCTTATTAACATTAGTGGAGCTCATGAAAGTAAACATGAATGACTACATCAGTCAAATGAATCCAATCAGCATTTGCAAACTGATATCTCTCAATTTAGATTTAACTAGGCAGTGGTAAAATCAAAAGTTTAAAGTTTTTTTTTTAAAGCTCTGATTATTTTAAATCCTGCCATTGGAATTCATTGCTTCAGCTCACAGTACTTTAAGCAGTGTGTTGAGATTCAGCTACACAAAACTGATACATGCAGAGAATAGTAAACATACTTTAGTCAGCCAGAATGGGGTTTAAGGTCTAGTTGGAAAGGTCTACAGCTGATTGGACAATAGCTTCCTTACAGGCACTTGAAATATCAGGAAACAAAAACACGTTACTGCGAACGATGGCTTTATGAGAACAAAACATACTTGGAACATAAAGGGATTTATGAGTAGCAGCAGCATGTCAATACCTAATCTGAGGTACATTTCCAGGTAGTAAAACTCACAGACTGAACGTTTTTCTGCTAGAAGTAAGCATTAAAATCCATTTATTTGAAATATAAAGTAAATTGTGTTTCTTTTTAAAAGGATGTTCAGTTTTCTTAGTGGTTCTCTTGGGGGACCTCAGTGCAGGAACCAAACACATGACAGGTGTCATGTGTTGGTTAGACCATGTCCCTGTCAGTGTTAGGATGTATTCATGCAACCCAGTGGAAGATGGCACATGAAACTCTCGGCTCTTTCAAAGTAGATGGAACTTTTACTTGAAATATATGAAACAATATTAGACTACTCAAGGAATTCTATGTCAGCTCAATAAGCAGGCTTACATGGTGGAAAAGAAAGATGATTTTCAGCTCCAGCATTTTGTCCAGCTGCAGAAGTGTGAGATTATTTGAGGTCTAACTATCATGGGTTCAAAGCATCCTCTCCAACAGGATGATGCTGTATTATGTGGAGATAAAACAAATTGCAACTGTAATAATTTGAAATGGTAAGATACATAACATATTAAAATTGGTCTACTTTTCATCTTTTAATTGAAATTAAAAATAAATTTAATTTTAAATTCAGCATGTTCTTGGTAAGTGAAAAAATTGAGCATTCTTGAAACGCTGTGTGACATCTATTCAGCTTCCACTTATTGTCTCTGTTTATATGTTTGGTTGTTTTTTGTTTTGTTTTGTTTTGTTTTATTTTGTTTTGTTTTTTGTTGGTTATTTTTTTAAGTTTAATTTTCTTGACCAGTCAAAGGTCAGAACACTCATGTAGAGAGTTTCTTTGTGGAATTTGCTTTTGCCAATTTCCTGTTTGGTCCTAGAAGTATCCTTAAAATGAGAGATATTGGGAAGACGTTTACATCTGATTTCCAGTTTACCCTCTTCATTCAGATATTAAAAGAAAATCATTATAGAGACCCAGGTTTACCTTCCAGAAGCATGAAAGTATAAATGGAAGGATGGTAGTGAATCATTATGTTGTGCTTGGTTACATCACATACCACATGAAAGTGGGATATACCCATAACTCTTGCTAACTCTTGGAAATTAAGATAAAATGTGGAGGCCAAGCAGGAGTATAATCAGGAATGTTATAACATTTCATGGGAATGAAGACCTCTGTTTTTTTTTTTTTTTCCCCAGAGGTTTGATAGAGGAACCAATTCAAGATACTTTTCAAATTCAGCTTATGACCCCTGTGTAAAGTGCAGCATAACAAGCACTGTCAGCATAGTCATACTTCTCACTTATGTTCTATTTATTTTGAAAAGTATTTTCATGATTGCAAGGGCTGATGTTTCACACTCTACAGATTAAGAATGGTTGTCTAGGCACTTAGAGAACTAACACATTACTTGGAAGATCCACATTTAGTTCACAGCCCAAGTATGGCCACTGGGAAATAGCTTAGCATCTCTCTTTCATCTGCAATATTGTAATAGGRCAGAGTAACCCTCCAAAACCATAGCCCACTTAGGAAGTAAATCTGGTTTGTTAAAGCTAGGCAAGGTTTCTATAAAAACCCTGCTGTACGTATCCTTTTGATCTGTAAGTACATGCACTTTCATTCTATTTATAAAATTTAATATAGAAATCACTGTTTTTTGTATAACTATGTAGGATTAATATACTGCCTGTAGATGAAGATACAGTTCAGTCTTATTTAGGAGAAAATACTTGTTTTCCTTTCTGCAGAACTCTGATTGAAAATGTGGTTATTGTTACAGGACTATTTCAAATAGTTGTTGCTGTATCAGTGTCCAAGGCAACTTAATTTTCCAGGTTTTTTCTTCCTATTTATGGTAGGATACACAGCATGCAACTCAATAGTTAAGTTAGTGTTTTGGAATGTAAGCATTAGCAATCTTGAGCTGATTATGTTTTATTTGGTATTTTAAGTATTGCAGTATTGTGAATAATTGTATTGTACACTGACTGTGTATGTTCTGACAGATGTGTTTTTTAGCTTTGAGTAGGACACAGTCTTGCTGTTCCATCCATGAACAGTTTAAAGTCCAAGCAACAACAGCAGCAATGTGCACCTGTAGGGTATATGTGTCAGAAATATTTTGTATCACACACACCAGCAAGCTCTACCAATTCTTATATTTTATATGTGCAAGTTTTATATTGTGCAAATGCATTAAGTTTCCTTCAGCTGAAAGTAGAAGGCTAAAAGCACAGACGAAATACCAAGCATTTAAAGATGAATATTTCGGTGTCAGTGTTTTAACAAGAAAATGCATAATTTTTAGTTTTAACCACATCTAATGTAACAAAGACAGATACTGAATATTTTCATCTGAAAACGTTGCAATATATTAAAGCCTTACTATTTTGTGCTTTCTTAATTTCGGTATCCAGTAATTTGTGCAAAAAAAGCCAATAGCCTCTCTTCACATTTCTACAAAGATTAAACAGAAGAAAGATGTATTTTAAGCTCATCATGCATCACTGCATGTAATCAGTAAATTCTTCTGGAACACTTGTTAATGTAGTTCGAAATTTTATTATAACCAAAAAAACTAGAACTTACTTGATCCTCACAGATGATGCAGGTAAGARACACTTTTGCTCTGTGTCTTATCACATTACTGCTTCCAGAAAATTAAGCCATTTTCGGTAGTTTTCCCAGTCTCAACAGTAATGAGTGAGAATAGAGACAGAGTCTCACTGGTGCTATGCTCACTGATGGAGAAAGTAGGTTCATTAGGGACCCAGTTATGGCAAATTTAGGAGGCATTTAGAGCAGACAGAATGCTCCTGCTAACAAATCAAGGCTAGAATCTGGATCTGCTCTGCAGGGGTAAAACTTCAATTTAATAGCATCGCCAGTAAATCCTTTGGCATTAGCAAATTATTTTGATAACATAGTGACTGCAAACCCTGTTGCCTTATTTGATTCCATTTGCCCATTTCAGTCTCTTTGACATTCATTGTTCTGAAGAACTAATTATTTTTTCTGATTAAGATTGGAAATAAAAAACCCAAACACCAGCCGACCAGCCAACCAACCAAAATCCTCTCCTACTTTCTCATTGTCTACAGGTGGTCTTCACATGGGAATCGATGGGATCTAATTAAAAATAATTTTTTCTTACAGGGAATTCCTATAACAGAAGGATGATATTTAGCATTGGATAATAAGGTGCAAAGAAGAGCAATTAAAAGGAAATACACCACAATAAGTTTTCCTGAACTGGATTGGAGTGTGCCTTATTTCTGGAATATAGGCCCTGAGCTCATCCTGAATTACTGGATATGAATTCAGTTGTTTCATGGGTGGGAGATTTTATTATTATCAGTCTTTGCAGATGGAGAACATGATGTTGGAACTATTTGCTATTGAGGTTGCTAAGCCTATGATTGCACATGGAAAATTATGGAAATAATTATATGGGTGCTCTCTTTCATGTGTACTTTGACAAGGCTTTTTAATGGAATTTAAAAAAAAAGTGGATTTACTTATACAGAGTTTAAAGTAGGGACTACTGTTCAACATTTTTTTTTCACTTCTGTCACTGAAATATATAATTTTATTTTCCAGACATGGACATCTAAACCCACTATAGTTGCAGTGCACAATTTATGTAGCCTAAGAGTTGTATTTTCTATAAGGTTAAGTATGACTCATTGGAAACATCTAAATCCTGGGTGGTGATTCACCACAGGAGTGAATTACTGCCTTTGGATGCAGGGTGACCAAGGTAGGTCATCAATGATAAGCACAAAAAAGAGAACAAACAGATGACTCATAGCATTGAGAGTAGCAAAACACAAGAATCATTCAGAATTTCGTGATTGGTTTAACAATGTTTCCTGTGAGAAAACAAAACAGATCTCTCATTTCAGCTGCTTTTTCCTTTCCTCTGCTGTAATGATGTCTAAAAGTTTTAGTCCTAGCTAAAATGTCTACTTCAATAAACTTATATTTAATTTTAAGTAAATTGTGGCAACTGAGCAAAATGGATATTGTGAGATGAGTGAAACATCAAGACAACAAAATTATGTAAGAATCTGTGTGCACCAAGACAAACCGATGAGAAGCATTTTTCACACATCTAAATGAAAATGAACTTGCCCCAGCTACCTCCATTAATGACAATGGATTTCTGCACACATCACAGCAGAATATGGTTTCAGTTTGGCACAGGGAAGAGGAAGTGTGAGCCTGGGAAATCAGTTTCCAGAAATGTTCTTGGTTATTGAGAGGGTGCCAGAAGCCTGAGAAGTGCTTTTGAGAATATCCTAGTAATAGAATGCTAAAGCTAGTGTAACTGGGGCAGCAGAAGAGAGGCTGCCTGATCTGATACCACTTTAACTATTCTGGATCCAGCTGAGCTAGAGGTGCCATATAGGAGGGGAAAGAAGTTGAGAGTAATCTGGGAGAAAGGAAAGCTGATGGGTGGAAAACCTAAAGAAAGTGAGTAATCTTGGAAATTACAAAGTTGCTATCAACAAAATCCTTCCAAGAGTAGTTTCTGTTTCTGATTTTTTTCCTGCTGGCGCAGTTTACAGTGGACTAATAATAACTTTGATACACTTTTCCAGAACAAAAACACTCATGTGGAAATCTTTTCATTCCAGTGTTATATTGTTTGAGATGAGCTATGAATTGCTTCCTGCACTGGGATTGTTTAACAGTTACCTTATGTTCCCCAACACTACCTATACCAAAAAACATTTGGACTGATGAAATGGTTGCTCTAAGTCAGGCTTGCCTCCAGAGATTAAGGTGAAAGATAATTATCTTAGCATTGCAAATACACAAAAATATTAACCATGCTCTCAGACTGAAGGCAGGTCTTATTCTCTGTCTGTAAATACCTAAGGTACTATGGAACAATGATTCAATGTCTACATAATAGCTCTTGGCCTCCAAAATTGTCTCTGCAGGTGCCTGTCTGAGAACTTATGCCTGGCATAGTTGTTTGCTTGTCTGGAAAAATCAGATCAACAGAAGTGCCTGAATGTGGGTGTGGATGAAGTATTTGTGGATGGTGCAAAGGCTAGAGGTTAGTGCTCTGTACAATGTAAAAAGGACTCATGCCTCACTGACACGCAGTTAAGATGTTTATGAGTTGCGTGCCTCTGCCTCTGCTCATTACTGTTCCAGTAACTTCTGAAGTGTCTGAAAAACACTTGCCGAGTTCTGAAGCAATCTTGCAAACTGATTTTCCTAAGAGCTTGTTCTTCCACAACACTCTTGTGAGTCTATGACTGCTCTGACTTCTAAAGGATAATGAAGCTCAGCTACCAGGAAGTCACAAAAGCAGAAAGTGGATTCATTCACAGTGCCAGTGATTGCTGGGTCGGTTCAATGAATGAAAAGGTTATGTGTTGCTGATTGAAAAACCCCAACCAAAATGAAACTTTGTACAGACCATAGATCAGCCTTGTTTTCATATATGAAACGGGAATCAGTCTCCCCCTAATCATTAACACTGTAGGTGTTGATTATTAACTCTGTTGGTACAGAGTTTAATTATAGGAATCAATAAATCACACAAAGCCTGAGGTAAAAATACTGTTCCTATCTTATAAATCTATTCTGATAGTCTTTATGGGGTCAAGATAATGTCCACTGTGAATGTGAAGGAAAGCATCAAATCAGAGTGGGAAATTGGCTCAATCAGTCTTCGTAGTAGTGAAGCTAAGATTCACAAATATGATGTCATATAATTAGCAACATTGTGGCTAATTGTCAAATCAGTTATAATCATTGGTTTGTGTAATCTACACATTTTTTAGCATAAAACATTCTAATATGTGTTTGACTATAAACACATGGAACATTATTTTAAGAAAATTAACAGCTTTCGAAACAACAGTAAATTGCATGTTTCATTTAAAGCTATTGACAGGGTTCTATTTAATTTAATTTAAGAATGCTGTGATTCTTGGTGCTTATGATATAAAATGGTTACCAAAGGCTTGCAATTGCCTGTGTTTTAAGTAAAATTTTCTAACGATTTATTCACATATAGAAAGAAAGCAGAATTTCTACTGGATTTTAAAATTCATCAAGAATTCCTTTGCTTAGTGAATGAAAAATGTGCATATCCCAACATTTTTATTCTTTTCCTGCTGTGATTTTTTCAGTAAGACAGGGGGTTTGAATGATTTCAAAATAAGGTTAACCCAACAGAGCAGACAGAACAAAGAGAAAATGTGACAGGAAATTTGAGGTGTCATTACAGTTTTGTGTGGTTGGGTTTTTGAGAGGGCCTAATTGGCACAGAATTTTTTGTTTAGTGCACTAGCTGAAGGTGCTTTGTGGCCACAGGAGCATGAGCCCTTACAATTTGTGCTGGGGCATGCAGCTGGTAAGGATCAGAGTTACTACCTCCTACCTCCTACACTGAGGTTACCCTAATTTCTTTATGGTGTGGATGACTTATGATGACTTTGCATTTACTGTGGGAAGTTCTTTGTTAATGTCACCTGTTTGAGATTCTTGACTCTTTGTTATTTCTCTTTTTTTCTTTTTGAAGATTTTATGTTCCTTTGAAGCTATATTAAAACACAATAGTAGAACTTCAATCATTTCCTCTCAAGCCCAACTTAGGGTCTTCACAAGAAGAAAAGGTAAAGAAATGTTGTTTGTAAGATCCTCTGTTCCCTAAGAAATTGAAATTATCTTATTTTTAAAAGTTTACTTAAGCAAAATTATTTGTAATTGTACAAAACAGCTTTTACTTAGGTTTTTACTAAATATGATACAGATTCATTTTACCATCATCTTTATATGTTATAACATGTATTAGATAAATCATACAGTGATCATTAGAGACTGTAGTAAAGACCAGAAGGATTATCAACATATTTATTTGATGCTTGCTTTGCAAAATGAATCATGGAACAGCTAATAAAAATATAAAATTTTGGAACAAATGAAGCTGTAATATAGCACACCCTCTGTCTACAGTGCATTGTTAAATATCCTAATGGGCAGAAGGTGTGGCTGTACAGGGGTTGACCATCAGGGTTACCCTGGCAGTCCAGAGGATGAGGGCCTGCTCAGCGGTGCTGGATGGGAGGACTGCAATACTGGTGCTCCTGAGGGCAGAACAAACACTTTGACTGTGGGGTCCTAGCCTAACACTCTTCTGAATGTCAAATGGATTTGCTAGAGACATGGAAAGGGAAATCACTCCATGCTAGGTTAAATTGCTCATACATGAATGTGAGTGTTTTATGTTTTGATTTTCAAAGCCAAGAGCACCTCCTTTTCCAGTGGCTCAGCCATTGCCAAATATGCCTGTATTATGCTGAAGATTTCATGTTTGGAAATGGTTTCAGGCCAAGTAATTTCCTGGATACTTGTGGGTTAGACAACTATGAGGACTTCTGCTATCTGAAGTTGTCCCATGTGTAGCTTAATCCACCAGAAGTCCCCTCTCTGAGTGTACCTTTGTACTGTGCTTATATACAGACATATTTACATTACTGCACACACATGGAAAGAGAAACATATTTCTATGCATATACTGATGTGCATAAAAAGTTGTGTACAATCAACCAGCCCAGACTTGTGTGATGTGTTTACAGCTCCAGTTTGCTTGGAATACTGTTTGCACTCGAACACATGTAGAAAATGGGTCCCAACTAAGAGATCTGTGAAGTTTCAAAGAAATGTCAGAGTAAAAGCTGGTAAGACACTTTGGAGTGATAAAAAATCAGAGCAGACTGTCATTTGTGTGCAGAGAAAATAAAAGGTGCAAAGGATGCATCTCACTGGATAAATTCTTAATTAAAAAATAGTCTCTCAGTTACGCTTTTAAGTGACATGAATATTAGACACAGAACAAAGGCCAGCTTTAACTAAAGGCCAATTTATAAAGACCTTTTATGTTTTATAACTGCCAAGAAATTCTTATCACCCTGTCATCTTTTTAGATTACCATACTTAAGTAAAGTGAGCGTGACTTTTTCCCTTCAAGTCATTTGTGGTTAAGAGGACTCTGATTTTCTCTTAGTAGAGCAGTAATTTGAGCATTAGCACAACTCTCTGAAAATGAACAGTCATGAGGTCATGAAAGCACAACACAGACTAGAATCTATATGACTACAGACAAAAAAAAAAAAAAAAGAAAAAAAGAATGGAGAATATTTATAGCTCTTACTTTCTCCCCTGCACTATCTGTACAGAGAATGTGTAGAGTTGGGCAATTTATGACTGTGGATTTTGATAAAAGCTCACTTTCAAAAGCCAGTTTGAGATTCAGGTTTTGATGTTGTATAATGTGAAAAACAATTAGAAATAATTTAGATAAATTATGTTGGATGATCATTAAAAGTCACAAGACATTGAGGTTCTTAAAAATCTGCATCGCATTTTCTTTCTCTTTATATTTGCAGGTAATTGGTTGAACAGGAGGCAAATCATGTTTACAAAGAATCTCTGAATAATAATTTCTTTCTTGTGCTTTTAACATTAAAAGTTCTGCAAACTACCCAGCCCTATTTTCTCTCTTTGCTAGCATTTTTCCTCTGGGTGTAGGGTAGGAAATATCTCTGGAACGGCMCACTTTTTAGTTGTGCTAGTGTTGAATGCTATGCATATTTCAAAATCTATTAAGTGTGACCTTTTACAATCCTGACCTTAACTATGCTGTTTTGAGATCAGAAGTTGTGCAGAAACATTTTGCCTCAAGTCAAATAGGGATACACATAAATAAAGGCTGCCAGAGCTCCCAGGCAGAAGTAAGTGGCCTAATGCTTCCGCTTTTTGTGAGATGCATCCAAGTATGCTGTCATCTAGCTCTCTGTTGCCCATTTTAGGACATTTTGCAGAGTAGTTTCACACTTCACGTTAGTAGGGAGTAGAATCTCTCTTCCCTCCACCTCTCCTCCGGCAACAAGGTGCCTCTGGGCTGTGCCAAACCTGGGTGTCTCTTTGCAAATATGTCACTGTCTGCATGACAGACTATAGCACGTCAGTGCAGTGCTGCTTTTAAACACGGGCATTTTTCCTGCAAGATCTTTCTTGCTAAGCCAACCTTCCCTTGCTCTTGCCAGTTCAAACCATAGGGGAATTTAGAGCTGAAGTTGATTAGGATTGATGAACCCTGGTTACACAACAGCCCCAAAGGTTATTAGTACCTTTCAGATGATGGGTATAAAATGTCACATGATTTCCTTCCTGCAATCTTTTATTGTTTTGTAGATACATGTGAAAAGGGCAGTTTTCACTGACATGATTCATTCTGACCATATTGAATGAAACAACTCAAGTTTTTTGAATGTGTGCCAGCTGCTTATTGATCAGCTTTCATTAAGACAGATTAAGGATTAAATTAATTTTAAAGAAAGTTGTTGTTGCTACTTAAGCAGCAGTCATCTCTTGAGGTTTCAAGTGGGTAACAAAAAGGAAAAATGCCATCATTTAATGCTGCTCTTTGAAAAAATAGCTCCTCTAACAAAGCTTTTCAGGTACTAATTCTTTTTTATTCCTAGGGTGCCTGAGGGAATTTCTTTCTTCCTAAAGGGTAACAAATATGGTTTTACCCATTGGATTGCTGTAGAATAAAACTTGTTTCCCTTCACCCTCCCTAAAAGAGTTTGCTAAAATTTTTGATAAAAGCAGTACAAAGGAGTAATAGGAACATGACTGTACTGTCAGAGAGTATAATTTTCTTCTGTGCTTGAAACCATTAGTGAAGAGTCGTTACAAATTGATAAGATATTAAAGTTGTGGGCTAGAACTCTGGCTGTGTACTTGAGACCACTAATAAAGGCATGAAGAGGAGGAAGACGACTTGCATTGAGGCCCAGTCACACATTTTTCTTCCTTTGCTTCTTAGCTCCTACAATTTCTCTAAAGCAATAGGAAAGTAATTAATATGAAAATAACTTTGTAATAAACTATTTTGCAGTTGGACGGAACAACTACATCTGCTAGATTTAAATCAACTCAATACTGRCAGAATTCTATTGTAGCAGTTACTTTAAAAAATAATTTGTATCATAGGATATTAGCTTTGATGGAACTGTGTTTTCTTACAAGTGAAGAAAATTATTTTTACATTTTGTAGTTTGCAATTACCAGGTTTGTTATCTGTAATCTGCATATGGCCACAGCATGCTGATTTCTTATTGTCTGTGCTTTGTTTTATTGATTCTTAGTATCACCAAGCATACCTTGGTCCTGGACACATTCTGGCCTCTGAGAATTTTAGTTTTAATGCTGCTACACTGGGAAATGCAACTTTGCTTGTGTTATTATTAACCTAAATTGTTCATCATAAAGTTAAGTTAGTGATAACTATGATAAATGAAACTTATCAATAACAAATACCTGTATTTTTGCGTAGATTGGCTAAAAAACAGTGAATCTTTCAATTTCCTTAGGTCTGGATCACTTGTCATTACTTGTAAGGGAAAAAACCCCATAAACTGYGAAAAGAAATGAGAGAATAAGGAAAAAAGAAACTTCTGGAAAATTGTGTATTCCTTATGTACTTCAAAGATGAGGTTTTATTTTAGAACTCTCAACTTAGAGAACTTTTTTGCAGATGAAAATAAATTTAAAAATACATAATTGTAGTAAATCAGGAAATCTAAAAATTATTCCTACTGCATATCAGTGGGTAGTATGCTGACAGAAGACCTAAAACATTCAGAAAGAGAACATGCTACTTAACCAGATACAATGGTAAATATAATTAGCAGTGAAAAAGTCTTATTATAATTATCTTCTTTTAATTTCCTGTAGCCTTGGACGCCCTTATATTTTACAAAAGACCAGAAAGTAACATTAGCTTTGCTGCAGTCCTATATTCTTGCAGGAGTTACACACAGTTGTGCTTTACTTCCTCATATCTGCCACAGTGCAAACATAAACCTGCATGCTGCTATGTAGCTTTATCAACATTCTGTGCTGCCTGGAGTTTCAGCCTGCTAGTCAGTGAAGCCCTGTACCATCAAGATTTTTCTCCCACTTTTGGAATCTTGACTATATTGGAAAAGTGCTTTRTAAAAGAACGTTATTTTTCAGCTATTTGATATAGCATGTCTAGGAGTGCTCTTGCATATTAATACAGCTGCCAGATGTTGCACTGAGTTGTGACAAGTCTTAGCTTTGCACAAAATTGTTCACAGTAAATAATTAATCCATGTAGTATGCTTCACAAGGAAAAATACTGTGAAAAGGTTAACTTTAATTTTCATTATTGGACGGTATGCTTAGTTGTTAATCTATTATGTAAACAAAATTCACATTGATGTTATTAATATTTTGTAAAGAATTATTAAGTAGCACGACATTTGACCTTTTTAATCTCTCTTTGATGGGGCATTTAATTAACATTTTTGTAAGTCAATTGATATGCTATTCTATTTTTGTGCTATAAAGACTCCAAAGTAGTTGGATTAAAGGCAATATAAATGATGGTCACCCAAAATATCCAAATACTTCAGTCTAATGCAGCAGACCATTGGACACCACAGAAGACATGAAAACCTGACATTGAACCTTAGCTATTCTCTGTGCAACTTTTAGTTTYTTTGTTATAGAACTTCAGAAATGTAATTCCCYTCTAGGTGAATTATTTCTTATTATTCTGCACAATGCTTTCTGTAACCAAAACATCACTTTTGATGACATCAGGAATTACTTTGATGCACTGGTCACACTTGATCAAGGCTACTTACTTTTCATGGGCTTGAGTTGCATATTTCTATTTCTTTTTTATTTTGGAGGTGCRATTGATGTAACAGAAAAAATTCACAGTCATCTCTTCATTATCAGTTGTAGTGATGCTGGCGTGCCCCAGAAAGTGGAAGAGAAAACAGCCAAAGTAGACAGCTGTAGGCTGCTTGGGATAGAAGGATGTGAAGATTGATATGTGGAGAATCTCAGCTTATTGCTCCCAAGCCCCATAGGTCCATGAAGGTCCCATGAAAGACCCACAAAGGTCCCTCACCTAGAACCCCAGGGAGGGGAGCACCACAGGAGTGGTGTCTCTGTGCTGCCCTTTTGTTCAAAACTTCTTGCAGACCCCTTCTGCAGAGGACATGCTTCTGCAGTGGTCTGCTCCGCAGCACTTAGTCTCAGGTTCTTCCTCCTCTACACTGCTTTTGCCAGAGGAAATAAATTATTTCCTCAGCTGCTTAAGTTTCAGCATTGCCCCTAAGAAATCTTAACTCTTACCTTTTTTTGCTCCTCATGGTTTTAGTTCTTCCTCTTCAGAGCCCTTTTATTTCCCACCCATGTGTGCTTTTCCCCTTCTCTTCAGGCAATCTCACATGAAACATCTCTCCTCTCCTCTCCTCTCCTCTCCTCTCCTCTCCTCTCCTCTCCTCTCCTCTCCTCTCCTCTC
>CADDXX010000055.1:1187299-1219862 GCA_902810485.1 Alauda arvensis | reverse complement strand
TCCTCTCCTCTCCTCTCCTCTCCTCTCCTCTCCTCTCCTCTCCTCTCCTCCCTTTTTTGTTGGACTATGTAGCTGAGGTGTTTGCTGTCTCCCTGCTAGATCCAGCACTTTTGAATCTCTTTTTTAAACTTCTACACCTCAATGAAGGTTTCTTACATTGAACTCTGACTTCTCAGCATATCCTGTCTGTCTATAAAGCAGTTTGGGGGTGGGAGTTCCTTAGACTGAAGTACTGTTTATTTTCTTTTTTGCTCTTTTCTCTTTTGGCTGGTTTTTGTATCACTGAACAACAACAGCAACATGGCTTGTCATGGGAATGTAACTTTCTTGTGCACTCTGCAGTGCTTGCAAAATTAATCCCATGAACAGCTGCAGAAGTCACATTAGTACTCACTGATATGAAATAGAAGGCAATGTACATAGCTCTTCAAAGAGGCTTCAATTACCAGCTAGAGTAAACAATTTGCATAACTTCCCCGTAATTATAACAAACCCAGCTCAGTTTGTGTTCTGAAAGTCCCAGCATTGTTCACATATCATTGAACATTCTAGGATTAAAATGGCCTTTCATGCTTTTCGTGGCCAGCTTAACACAATTTTCATTTCCCTCTGCCTAAATATATGAAYGGAAAAGTGCAGTGTTTAATTATTGAAATTCCTGATACTTTCTGTCTGCTGCTATTTTTTTTCCTCTATTGATTTATTCTTGTTCTACCAAAATTGTGGTATTTGTTCCTGAACATGTTTCTCTGCAGTTCCAGGAAGGTACACTTTCTTATCTAAATCATGCCTTGGTGTCAGTCTGAAAAATGCCAGGTGCAGTTAATGGTAATGGAAGACAATATGTGCTGGATGGCATGTCACAGATTACACTTTGGGAAAGCATGTAAACCCTTACCACCTAGCACTAAAACTATGCTTATGGACCATTGGTTATTAATTAAGAAGCTGGTAATTCTTTAGGAAGGGGTAAGAAAAAGTATGCTTTCAAGAAAAACAGTCAAAGCTTGAGAATGTGACATTTGGGTAGTCAAGCCTTCCTTATAATTTATAACACTTCATAWGAACCCAGATGGGAATGTCACTTCATACAGAGTTCCAGTCTACTCTATTTTCTTCTGTAGTGTGTCAGTGTGTATTAAGTAGGTATTCAGTCTTATGTTTATTATAATGAATTTCTTTTTCCCAGATATTTTAATAGATACAATGCTCTGATGTGTTTGTAATATTAAAATTATTGAATTGACAGGAAATTGCAAAACATGACACACCAGCAGAGTTTCACCTTTCACCTCAAGTTGTATTACATTGAGTAGTTTGAATATTTTGTACTATGATTTATAATGCTTGAAGAATACTATGCTAAGAACTCTGCATTTTTCTGCCTAAGCAAATATGATAATTCTCTTAGGATCAAAATGAAATCTAATTATTGGCATTATTGTTTAATTACATGGAATATTGCTTCTATAAGATCATTCCAGTTTGTTTAACATGTTGGTAAATTAAGTTTTGAAATATCTTCGGTTGCTGGAAAAGAAACTTTTGGAATGGAATACAAATCATGTAATTTAGGAATGCTATTTCTATGCAATCTACAGACACCATGTGGAATGACTTGAATACAATTATAATATTTGTAACTATTGATAATGTTCCGAGATAATAAACCATGTCTGATTAGGATGGATGTTCACTATGTGTACCATGTGAAGAAATAAAAGTAGGAGGAGAAAACCTCATGAAAATGTCTCTATATTCTTCTGACCTGATTTTTACAGCAGGTACAAATGTTAAAATTTAAGATTGTATTTGGAGCAGCTCTTTAATCAAATGWTTCTTTGGGACAACAGACACAACCCAAACCACAGAAAGTTCCATATAATAAGAGATACAACTCAGAGAGTGACAGAGCACTGTAACASGCTACCCAGAGAATTTGTGGAGTCTCCTTCTCTGGAATTATTCAAACCCAGCCTGGACATGATCCTGTGCAATATGCTCTGGGTGAACTGGTTTTATCAAGGGGGTTGGACTAGATGACCTCCAGAGCTCTCCTCCAACTCCCCCCACTCTGTAATACTGTGATTCTGTGAATGTTGAAACTATGAAAGGACATGTTTTACCAGCTTGGCCTTTATGATATAAAACTGCAGTCAAAAGTTCATCATCATGAGCCAGTCCTGATTCAAATAAAACAAAAACGCTTGTATATTTGTGACATGACTAATTATTCTGTTGATGAAAGATGTAGAATCATGCTAGAACAAATATGAATGTTTGAGGTCTCAGCCATTACMTGACTCCACAGAAATGATACAGGAAGTATTTGACTGCCCTGTAGGAGCCCATGATGGAAGCTTGGAACACCTACTCATGAGAGTGAGAAGTTCACACAGAACTGTCTCCCGTGGGGGGCACCTCACGGTCTCACAGGGGAAGGAATCCTCTCCCAGAGCAGTATTAAAAAAATCTTGGGTGATAAATTAACTACAGCYCCAGGCCCTGTCTCTCTGTGCTGTTGGTGGTAAGGAGGGAAGGGCTAGGGGGAAAGGGTGTTTTGAAGGTCTTATTTTACTTCTCATTATCCTCCTCTGTCTCTGTGAGTAATATATTCACTTTGTTCTTCTAAGCTCAGCCTGTTTTGCCCTTGGAGTGTTTTCTCCCAGTCCTTATCTCAACTCATGTACCTTTAGTTAATTTTTCCTCTCCTCTACCCAGCTGTGGCAGGGGAGAGTGAGCTAGCAGCTTTTGTGGGTGCCTGGCATTTGGCCAGTGTAAATCCATGACAAGGGTAGGGTAAGGTACCATGGCTGTAAGATTTTTTATTAGTCTGAATATGAAATTAGTGTGATAAGASAACTGTCAAAGCTGAAACTTACTTAAAGTCATTTAGAAATGAAGTGGAATTAATAAACCCACATTTTCATCGTTGTCTAAATTCTTGCTCCCTAAAGCTAAAATTTTTAGGAGRAAAGGTTGCTCCATGAAGTTATTTTGTCATCAAAAGTGGGATCTCATATTTAAAATTGCTGCTCTTTCCTTTCTTCCTCCTCTTCCTCTGCTACAATTCTGAACAGCAGCTACTAAGGCATGTTTTCTATGCTTGCATCAAAATTCCTACAGGAATGATTTTGCATTTCAAAATTGCTAGAGCCAGGCATGGGCTCCTGCAGAGTTAACGTGGCTGTACAACACATTCACCTTGAAGACTTTCCTAGCTGGTCACAGTAAAAAAAAAAAGGTGGAATAGGCTGCAATCAAAACTTCAAGGTAAAGATCAAAAATTGTCATGTCATCAGGTCTTTCTTTTCTTACCACTATAGTGTAACTTATGTTTGGACGTTTTTAAAGTTTAATGACAACCACTGCTTTTAGGTCGCTTAGGTTACTACCCTGTTAGTGCACTGAAGCTCTTCAGTCATGGAATTAATGGACAATTCTGTAAGGAATTAAGCCCTCTGTATTTAGATTGGAAGTGTTTATTCAAAACATGGAGATCTAAAGTTACCAAGGTACATCAAGAGAGAACAACAGTGTAAAATTCAATTCCTGAGCACCCTCTGCCCTTGGAAAGTCAGAAGTGTTACACTGAGTCAGCCAAAGCAAGAGAGTGCTACCAAGGAAAAAAAATTCTTCAGTGTCAAATTAAATAACTTCAAGTTTTCTTAATGGCACATTTTTTGATTTTATAGACATGTATTCTAATAGAAATTTTAAAAATTTTAAAGGGTTAAGTTTTGACTCTTTGGCAAGCCTGTAAGCTCTTGGCTGTCAATGCTTAAAGGATATCTCAAACCAAGRATTAGTCTAACCACAGTATGTACATTAAAACCACACAGGGGTGTTGTTAATTCTCAGTGGCCTTTTTATCACCCACTAGTTGTCAACCTTTACATAAGTAGAAAAAAGAAAACATTAGACTCATATTATGAATCAGAATATTTCTGATTAAAAAAAACACAATAGCAAGAGAATATTTAGAAGAAAGAAAATGCAGCTATGAAGCACATATATTCCACCTTAATCAGCCACTGCAAAGAAGACTGAAAAATTATAACCTCATCTAAAAATGTGTTTTTCTATGTGGCTATTAATGCTGGTAGCAGCTTATATAATCACTAGACATTTTCCCTGAAAAATGGATGAAGTTAAATGAAGCCTTCCTTGGAGTCAGCCATCCTTCACTGGCATGCTGCTTGAGGAGTGTATTAGCTATAGATTGAAAGTGATCTACTTCTTTTCAAATGACAGAARTTTCTTAGCTAGTTCCTTTGAAAGAAAAATTAAGACAGATGAATATTCTAGCAGTCTATGAAAAGGGCATAAAACTAGAAAGTGTCTGAAGCACTGAAAGAGACAACACATACTACTTTCATTCTAGCACTAGGTGAGAAGACTTTCACACTGTGAAAGAACTATTTTTACACAGAGTTACTTATTAGTAAAATACTGTGTTTTCTTTTCCTGGCTTTCCATTTTTTATGATGTTTCTTCAAGGACCCCAAATTCTCTCTTCTGAAAGTATAAAGAGTATGAGGTAATGAAAATCAGAAATCATAGTATGAAACCATAAACCTATATTAATAAACCCAGAAGGATTTTAGGCATTTAAATTTCTTTCATTTTACAAGAATTGAGGAGGTAGTGCCTCTGAAAGTATGGGTTTCTTACAGTAATTGGATGCCGTGAATTGAAAGGGACCTAAATATTATCTAGTTCCAACCCCATGTTTCATGTGTTCTACTGCTCATGTATTTTTATGGCTGATCTGTCATGGATTGTACATTATTCAGTTTAACAAAAATTAGTATTGTACCTGAAGGTTTTGCAGGAAGCTGATGGAATACAACCAGTCCTGAACTCCTGCATATTTGACTGAGAAACAGTCTCAACAAGAAGGAAATGAGAAATAAGCAAGAAAGTGTGAGAAAATACATAAGATGGTAGTACATTTGGGTAGTACTTAATTGTCAGAAAAACGTGTTAAATCTTTGCTGCTATACASTTGTTCATGTAAGACTAATAGTTTTATTCACCTGTTAACTTGCCTATGTTCCTGCTTTGTATTTTATTGAATCTGAGTGAAGTCATAGTTATGCTTTATGTCAACAAAAAATTACACCAAAACTTGTAAACAGGGTGCCTTTGCAGGTGAATTTGRGACAAATGTATACTGAAGTGGCCATTAGTATCTTCTTGTACTTCTTTCTTGTGCTCTCTGCAGTATTTAATGGACACTTGATTCCATTTTTCTTGGCACAAATATTTTCCATTAAATCTCCACGGTGACACAGTTGCTTCTCTTATGCTGTGTTCTCTAGTGCTCCTGGGTCCACTCTTCCAGATGCTAGCTKCTAGTCCATGGTATTTTTTATTTCCCTCGCAGTCAGCATGAAAAGATTTCAACCTCTAGAGAGGAAGGCCAGACTGGCAGCAATTAAAGACAGCATTTCTGTGAGGTGGTGGTGCATTACCAGTCTTGTTAGGTAGTGTACAAACATTGTCACTGAATGTCAATTGTCATGATTGTATGGTATATTTTACTGCTGGGAAAAAAAAAATAAAGAGGTCTCAGTCTTTACTATTCTAACTGCATCACAAACMCTTGGTGAAAAGCTGAGGCCTATGTAGTGTGGCGAGATTTTCCCAGAAAGCTGCTGTGTGAACAAAAGTCTCACTTAATAATTCTACCCTAAGCAAGGACTCCAAGTGCCATCAAAGGAATTTATACTATACCACACAAGCTAATCACAGCAACTGGAAAACACTCAATGTGCTGATTGCATTTCTGTTTTGTATTGTATCAGCTGGGTTTATTATCCTTTCTGTGCCTTTTACCATCTGTACTTATCAYGGACAGAGAAAGCAACATGATACAGAAGCTGTGTGTTTCTTTTCTTTTTACAGGACAGAGGAAAAGAAGGTTGTATAGTGTGCTCCCAAGGTGCATGACGTTTATGGATTGAAAAGGTGCAACATTCTAAACACTTCATAAAACACTTGTTACCAGTTTTTGTAAATTGGGGGATGGTTTCTGATAGATTCATTCTCAGTTCACATCCTTAGAGGAGAAACTATGTATTTTAATGAGAAAATGGAAAAAAATAAGATTGTGAGGGACACAGCTTYATTAATAATTCCATGCTAATAATAATAATATCGGGAGAATTCAGAGGGGATTCAGAGCAATGTTTTCTTTGAAGAACTCTTTTTGTTCAAGAAGCCAAAAATGTATCTATTTGGGTTAAAAATATTCATTGGTTTCTTCCAAAAGTTTCCAAAATTATAGTTTGCATTTTAAGAAATATGATTATGAAGYCTGATCAGTGATATTTTAATTGCATTAATGCTTATGTTACTTAACATCAAAATACCTTCTTTGAATTTGAATCTAATGTACTGTGAAGAAAGATAAATGCAAAAATGTTAGTTTCTAACAGCTAAGGTATTTAATGACCCTTCAAAATAATTATCTCAAATTATTTTTTTTAAGGTGAGCAGTTCAGATTTATATTATTAGATGTAAAATTATATTAAGCAGATGGAAAACTCCATAGTCTTTTCTATGCATTTATAATTTATTTTCCTGTTCTTCAAGATAATTTCTGTAGGACTAAAACTCTTCATGTTTGACGTTTTATTTCTGTACCCTTTCTGTCCAATTTTCTTAGCCTGTTCTCTGTTGCATACATACATATCTGTGGTTGTTTTGTGTTTGTTTGCTTTTTTTTCAGGTATGTTTTCTTCTTTCCTTTGTTTCTTTCATTAGTTTTGCTTTGCACTTAAATCAATGTTAACATTAGGTGTTGTAGAAATTTCTACGTGTATTGAACCAGTACTTGCTTTTCTGTCTATGAGATACAATTCTGGCTTTTTCATTTAGTATAAATGTATCCTTTAAAAGTTCACCTATTTTTAAGTTCCTTTGGACTATTCACTGCATAAGTGACTTACATTATTTGATTATTTACCGATATCCTTTTATTATTGTTGCTGTCACTAAGAGAGGTTTTGGCATCACAGATGGCCTAGCACCTGCAGTTTGGCCACAAAAGCTTATTGTAATTAAATTCTGCATTGTGCAGGATCAGGGACAAGGGACTTTGCCTTAAAAARTCAGCAATAATGTAACCAATTTTTGTAAGGTCTAGGACAAATTCTAACCTTCTGTGAGGTAAGTAAACTGCTTTTGCTGTTGTTGCAGCATTTTTTGTAACACTTGAAATTTTCTAATTCATCTACTGATCCTTTGCCCTAGTATTTAAGGGGTAAAGGGAATTTATTGGTATCCAAAGGGCAAGGCACATGCATATTCTCTATGTCACTAGAGCTTCTTCTGTGGCAGTAGGCATGGGGGTAGTAAAAGCTGTAGATGTCTTTTTTCTGGACTGAAGCAATACTCAGAATACCAATAGACAGCTCTGCTGTCTCCCTGGTGGCATGTCAGAGAATTATAGAGCTGGAGGAATTASTCATTGTCATATTTAAGGGGCCTTGGCCAGAAAGCCTTGGAAAGCTGTCATTATTGTGTCAGTTTTGCTGTTATTGCCTTGAACCAGGGTCTATTAATAACTAAGAAAGGGAATGTGTTCACATTTTCTATATTCTCCCTAGAAAGAATTTCATTCTGCATTCTCGCCACAAACCTTTGTTTTTCTATGCCTCTGCTGTCCAGGAGACATGTGAATCATCAGTGGTTATTTGTATAATAGTAGGCATCTAGGTTTTCTGTTTTAGTGCACCACTTTGTATCATACAAATGAGTGTCAAAGCAAAACCCCCCTCACAAAGCAGTCACCGCAGGGYGAACTGCAGCTGCTTGTCCACAGTTGTGTCGACTCCTAATCAAAACTCATTTTTACCTTGTGTCCTGGTGTTGGGGATGACTGTCTCCTTCACAGCTGTGGAGACATCCTGTGACAAGAGTGTATACAGTGTGCATGAAGGGAAGGGCTGATCCGGACCCTCCCCTCACTGTTCCTGCTGCTGACTCACACCATGTATACTCCTGATACTTTATCCACTCTGCTCCTGTGGCAAACTCTCAAGAGACTCCATAATTTTAATTCAGTTCARGGAAGACTTCTTTCTTTTTCTTGGCCTGGCTAGGATACATTTGATGCTTGCATCACACATTGTGCAATCAGAAGTTTCTACCCTCAATTAATGATCTCATTTTTTCCTCCTACCTCACACAAAGCACAAATTTTTAACAAAATGCATCCTTAATGCTATCTTAGGTGTGTACAGAACAGCAGCACTTTCATGAATTGTTGATTTAATTTTAAAATAGTTGTTGTAAAGGGCTTAAAGTTTATTTTTCCACTTAGATGCTATTTCTTTCTTTTCCATCATGTCTTTTTCCAGTCACTTTTGCTTTCTGTAAAAAAAAGCATATTATATTTTATACAACTGAGTTAAGCAAATGGCAGATTGTGATCTAAATTATGTACAATCTGCAAACTTAATACAATTTATTAGGAAATTTATTATATTTTAAAAGGATTTAAGTGTTCTATTAATTCTTAAATTTGAGAATGTAGTTGTTATGAAAGTATGGTTATTTCCATGACTTYTGATGACATACAGTATTACAAATGGCACAAATCCCAGAACAGTTGAAGTTGTCAGGTGTTATGTCTGGTCTGCTTGGTGGGTTTAGGGGAAAGTGGTTTGATTTACTTTGGGTGGAGTATGGAAGAAACAACAAAATTCTCAGGAGGTTCAACAGCAAAATTTTCTTGCAAACTTTATATCATTAAGGTAGTATAAGATACTTGACAAATTTTTATATGTATCTGTTTTGGTTGGAAATGCAACAATGTAAAACCATGAAAAACAACACTTAAGACAATGGATAAAAGGGAAAAGAGAGAGAATAGGAAAGGGTAAGAGTAGTAAGGTACCATAGTGGTAAAGTACCATCRCCACCTGTGGGTCCTATGAGGAGACTTGATTGTTGCAATGTCCGTGTCTATTTGTTGAAGTGAYGGTGGCAGTCCAGATCCATCKGGGGTGGGGGAAGCCCATGAAACACCAGGTCCATCCTGTGGCGTAACACACGCTCAGTGGCTCAGTGGGAATGTCCAGGCATCTCCCCCAGTGTGGGGAGTTTGGCACTGGATGCTGTAATACTGYGGATCACAGTACACTTTGGAAGTCTTTGATGGGTTATGACACCTTCTAAAACATTACAGCTGCCACCTAGCAATCCTCCAGTTCCTTCGTCTTTATAGCCCTTCACTGGAGAGTGTAAAGAATGTCCATGTCTCTCTTATACTGAAAAGCCTAGAACAGCACACAGTAGTCCAAGTTTGCCTGCAACARCACTGAATAAAAGAAAGGATCACCTCTCCCATCCTGACAACATATATCATTAWCATTTACTGAAACAATACAGTGATGGCTCATATTCAACTTTCTGCCCCAGGTCTTTTCTGCAAAGCTGCTTTCCAGACAGGTGGTCCCAACGTGTGCTGGTGCCTGGGGTTGTTCCTCCCCAGTGGCAGGACTTTGCATGTCAAGTTGTTCAACTTCATGAACTCTATTTCTTCTTCCTCTCCAGGTTTCTCTGGCAGTGATAACCCTGTGGTCTATTAGTCATTCCTCCCAGTTTCGCACGTTCTGCAAACTTGTTAAGGATGCACGTTGTCCCATCATCCAGCTCATCAATGAAGATGTTGAGCAGGATCAGACACAGCACTGACCCCTGGGCTGCAGTGGTAGCTGCTGGGGTGATTGCTTCATAGTGGAGCACTGCGGCACACCATGTGTTTACACTGGCTATAAACATGGCTTGCCTTATTTCCATGATGTATAGGTATCTTCATAGCATATACAAATACTACTGAATAAAATAGCAGTTTCTCAAGGGCTGAAACTTTTGAGAGCTTTGTTTTACAGTGTTGATTATGACTGCTGTTTACACACATAAATCTTCAGGATTACAAACAAACTTAGTTAAATTAAATCTCATTTCTTTACCACTGAGCTCCTTTCACTTGAAACAAACTTTAAATTAAATGGCACTCCTTACTCTGCCTTCCTTATAATAGTGGCCTTCTAGTTCATGCTTTTCATAAAGACAAAATGAATAGACATGTAAACACACACTGTTTCATCTTTAATTGAAATCTGACAGAGCATATTCAATCCATGCTAAGGTTTTGTTCTGTATTGAAGTATATGGACTGATCTTGAAACAACGATATATCAGGACTATTATTCAAYCCTGTATCAACCTACATCTACTTCGTGTTTGTAACAGATGCCCCAAGAAACAAGATTTRTTGTCCTATGTCTGCTTAACCAGAAAACATAACCCATCTGGTTATAAAACCTCAGCAGAATACTGTACAATGTATCTCTTAGTGAAACATATGTCCTTGTTCAACTTTAAAGAAGAGCCAAAGATCAAGGAATTRCCATGTAAAACTTCTAAATTACATGACTGAAGATCTTGCARATTTGTTCCTCTGTGAAGTTTACAAAATTATGTGCATCTATATGTCTATAGCTAATATATTTGAAGATACATTTTTCATGCTAATATTTTAAAAGATACTAAATTCTTAGAATATCTTATCTTAAAATTGTACAAATATTAGAAATTCCTGATTTGAAAGCCTATGAAATTTAGTAGCTCAGTATAGATTGAACTGCAAAAAAAATCTATGCATTAAGTTTTGGCTCTAATTTCTAAGATATCTTTCTGTATGAGCTACATTGTGGTTAAAAATAGAGGGAATTGTTAATCAAGTAAACCTGCTTTTGGCTGCCTTTTGAACTTTGAAACTCTTGAGGTGTTCCCTTAACTAATTAGCTCTTATTCTGTCCCCGGGCTTGCTGTTGTCACTTTGTATTCTGCTGAAATTGCAGGGTATGTTTTGTACCACTGCCGCTGCAGAGAAGAGCTCTGAAAGAGCTGTGCCGTGGCAGATGTCCGAAGGAGAGAGTCCATATGGGGTAATCTTCCATCTTAGAATAATGGGAAATTAATTCAGTTAACCCCTCCAAGACATTTTATTTCAGATGGTGTGTATCAATAATTTGTTCAGTTGAACTCTATAATAAAACACAGGGAGGGAGAAATCTAAGATTCTGAGCATCAGTTATAATCTAACTCTCAGGGATAATGCAATTTTTAAACTGCCTGCTGTGATTCAAATTATTTCCCTGAAATACCTGTTCCAAGAAGACTCCCTAAGAAAGTTAACATTTGCACAGATGACAACTTCCCAGAACCCAACAGAGTCAAGGAAATCTTTTATAAAACTTTAATAATGATTAGAAGTGTATGGTGGGAATGTGAATGTGTTTAACAGYCAACAGCAGCTAACACACTTTTACTTCCAAGGATATTTAATGCCCTGTCTAGCTACTAATCTTCAAGAAATTTTAAATATCCCAGTTTTATTTATTTCTTCAATAACATTTGGGTATCAAGGAGCAGCAATATGTTGTTATGAAGCCGATGTGTTACAAAAAAGACCTAGAAAGTGGTACAAATTTACAAAACTCTTGARGGGAAAGAGTACATCTCAAATGATAAATCAGCTAGAATATAAATGATAACTGAAAAAGAGAAATTTAATGAACAAAAAATACAGTGAATTCTACATTCAAAGAAAGAGATTAATGGTCTATTATCATTTGCCAGACTTAAAAAATGGTAATGGAATTAAAAATATATATGCATGTATGGAATCACTGCAAGAAGCTTAGTTTTATAGGAGCAGATCCCAGAGGAAGATGGCAATTTACAAGTCTTGTAGCTCTGTCACATCAGCATATGTTATGAATTTTTAAAATCCTAAATACAAGTTTTCCTGGCTTCCAGCCCTAATTAAAGAATATTAAACTGAATTTGTGAGTACTGCAAAATTATTGAAGACATTTTAAACCAGATACTAGAAATTTTTCTGTTCCTATGATCTTCCATGTTGTGGATTTGGTTTTTTTTTGGAATCACAAGAGAATTGGTTTTCTGCTTTTCAGAATATACCTATACCTGATCACAATCAGATGAATTTCGTATTTTAATTCCATACTATATTTTGTTTGGCATTTGAAGCCATTGCTTATTACTAAACAAATATTCATTGAAGAAAGCAAGAAAGTTATAATTTCTATTGATGCATGTCCCAGGATGCAACACCCTTCACCACTCCAAGGTGTTCTGAGGTRTTGCAGTATTTTTTAAAGCTCATATTTTTAAGCTCTATTTAGTTTCTTCTGGTTGCTTAGAGATTACAGGCTTTGCATTGTAGCCAATTCAGCTTCTTGAAGCCAATCGTGTTTATTCTGCTTTTGATATTAAATACATCAAAATTTACAAGTAATTTAAAAGCTCTATCATTCAGCTTAACAATTCATTGCAGATCAGTATTAAAATTTAGAACATCTCTATGAGTAATAGCATTGACTTTTAAAATATTTAATGTGATAAAACCCTATTACCTGAAAGCCTCTTACCATGGCATATTGATGCAGCTAAGATCTGCAGTGCCACTCAGACCAGGAATTTTCTTATCCACTTCCTCTTATCCAGTAGTCTCTTTGAGAATTATTTGCTTTGGAATATTTCTGTGACTTCCAGACCCACCACCACAAACCTTCTGCATTCAGGAGTCACAGTCAGAGAGCTGAAACAGTGYGCAGCCTTGAGGTCTCCAGCGTGGAGCTGCCCTTGCTCTCCTTCMCCTCTCCCCTTGCTCTCCCCTTCCACTCCTGCTCTGATCGCAGTCAAGTTTTAAACACTAGAACAGTAAGAGAGGGAAGGAAGCCACATTTGTGGCTTTCCCACAGCACTACCAGTAGGTTTTGGATGCTTAGTCTGGCAAGGCAGGTGGGAATTTAACTCATGCTTCACCCAGCTATGCTGAATGGTGAGTTGGGAGCATTCAAGAGAACAGAGCACCCTGCCATCCGAGTTTAGCAAATTTAACTTAGGTTTTCTGAAGGAAATTATTAYGAATAACCAAACTATATTATTTGGTAAATAAGATGTTTATTTGGCAATAGTTAGCTGTACTTTTCCATTGGTTCATAGTATTAATGTAGTGCTGGAGTTTTTTACAGTGTTCAGGTTAGTATATCTCAGTGTTGAACTCTATTGAACTGAAATGGAAATAAATGACACAAATGTTATGGAAAAAGGGCTCAGATGTTTCTTGTGTTCTTGTGTTCTTCTTCAGTGTTCTTGTTTCTACACAGCATCACCAAAGAATTAACCATGGCTTTTTCTTAAGATGTCTGAGATTCTATTTAGTGCATTTTTTAACTCTTGCACTTGTATGACCAAAGACACAGCATGATAAGACATGTTTTCATTAATGTAGACCTGGGATGCACTTCATTAGAGTTCTAAAGTTCTGCTACTACTTTTAATAGTATTTACATGTCTCTTGCATGAAAAGGTCAGCATTGAGTAGTGAACGATCTATATTGGTGAAAATTTCATGCACCTTACCTGGAGAAATCTAGAGACAGAATGTATATCTGCCATGYAGTGCAGACATTAAGAGTTCTATATTCCTTAGTCCTTACATATGCCAATGAAATGTGTTTCTCTCTCTGTATTCAAAATACTATCTCAAATAATGCCATCATAAAGCAGAAAGGTAACACTTCTTAAGTAGAATTTCTTGCTAGTGTTAAGAATTGGTTTTGCTTTTTAAAGTTTTTTCATACTACTTCAAAAAAATTATACTTTTTTTAGGTTTTTTTGCTGTTTCCCCCTGAAGACCTGTTGCCCTACACATCCCTAAACACATTTTTCTTCCATAGTTCATGCTCTTTATCTAACCATCTGTTCTACTCTCTGAGATTTGTTTCACTGTGTGTCATGTCATAACGCCCTAAGTAGAAGAAATTTCTTGCACATTTGGGCAAACAACACCGGGGAAAATAAAGTTGTTTGGGTGACATTTCCCACATATTTGCTAAGACTCTTGTGGTAGCTTACAGTAAGCCTGAGATTCATTATACTTTTTCCTTCTCTTCTTGTGTGTGAAAGCAGCAAAGACATTTGGGGTATTTTAACCCAGTTGAAGTACATTGATTTAAAAAATTGAGGTCTACTTGTAAATAATCCTGTTACACTTCAATATTTTGTGATTACAGGCCTCCCTCAAATAGTTGTAGCTGTCTGTTGGGCATCATGTTACCACTGAAGGAGGAGAGGCATTACGTCTCAGTATCTCTGCTCTACTGCTTTCCAGTTTCTCTAGGGTTACCTTCCCCTTCTGCCAGCAGCTGATATGGGAACAGCACYTCACACGTCAGAAATTGATATCTGCCTCCAGGACAGAGAGCAATTCCCTCGCTTCTATGCATGCATGCTYTGGGTACAGGGATGGGACAAAGGAACATATAAATACAAGTCTCTGTTTGATTCCCAGATCAAGATTAGTATCTTCTCTACTTATAGTTAGATGTTGATTAATTTTGGTGCTGGGCTGACCAACAGCACCAAAAAATCATGACAGGCCATTCTCRAGTTCTTGTGTGACGTGGCTGCTCTCCAGTGGGCCTCTGGCTGCCTCTGGATGTGACACTTA
Organism: Alauda arvensis; assembly: GCA_902810485.1. Classification (NCBI taxonomy): domain Eukaryota; kingdom Metazoa; phylum Chordata; class Aves; order Passeriformes; family Alaudidae; genus Alauda; species Alauda arvensis. Next base: position 1,205,298 of record CADDXX010000055.1, on the reverse strand, counting down.
ATTCAGCTTTAACTGAGGAAGACCAAAACTTTAGCAAAAGTGTGAGCCTCAGCTGGTAACTTAGCAAAAGAGTTCAAAACTGCCTCTTACACTAAGGCTGACGTGATTCCTTTATACACAGTAGTCTTACAGACATTTTTTCTTTACTTTTTTATCTTACAGAGACTGGCAGAAGGACTGGAGAAAGAGGATAACCTAGGCAGTTGAACTCAAAGCCAATTTGAAGGCTAAAATAATTTGATATATATGGAATGCATACATGCTCRTGTATATTTATAGAAGCGTGTTGATAATTTAAAATTTAAAATATTTTAAAATTTTTTGGGGGGGGTTTATGACATAGAACATTTTAATAAAAAGCATTTGATGACAAAGCTTTAGAGCAGTTCTGTATGGGTTACATTTTCAGACAGACTTTAGGCTGATACCACAATGTGAATCTCCAAATTTTGTGGGGCAAAATGACCAAAGGCTGCAGGTGCACTTTGGGTGTCTGCATATCTAAACACTGCCTGCAGAAACAGATGTGTCCTCATTTTTCTCAATTGCCTTTAATCATACCATCTGATCCTGTTCCCTACTGTGTAAGGTATTGGGCTGGTCTCCCATAGTGTATGACCCAGTTTTAGGGAGTTCTGGTCAAACACTATCCAGAGCTCCTGTTTGAAATTGACCAGTGGGGAATCTTCTMGCTTCATTGGCACAACCTGCACATGGTTTTTTGAGCAGTAGTTTTCTTTTGGCAAAGGATGATATTTTAGGTCTTCCTTTACTCAAAATGTTGGCAAGAGAGAGGCATCCAGTGTGCRTTGTCATCTGGAAAGAATCTGAGTCCAAGCTAATGTATTCTGGAAATGTACTAGGATGTTTGAGTTTTCCTATGAAATTAAGTTAGAGTTTTCTTATTAAGTTCTTTACTGTTGTTTAAATATTTCTTTCTGGTGCGTGTTGTAGCACTGCTCTGAATTGTAGCTAGTATGAAAGTGCTGTTAGAAAAGACAGTCTGATTTTTTTAGTTCTTGGCTTGCTTAAAGACAGCTTGTCTTGGAAATGTACTTCGACAGACATTTCTGTGACTTAAACCACAWACGTGACAAAAGTTGGTCTCTTTTAGACAAATGTTCATTTGATCTATCAACAATTTTCTCTGGTTATTAAACCTAAAGAGTGAATGCTATTTGAATTCTAATTTGGATATTAATAAGAATTGTCAATATTATGTCTAAAATATCTTCCTTATTTTCATGTGCATGTTTGTGTTAAGAATAAAATCAAAGCTCACTAAGCAAACAAGCAAACAAAAACCCTGAAATGAACAAAAGATGAATGCATGTAAATGATTATACTTTTATTCAAATAGGTGTGAAAAGACATCCAAAGGACAAAGTTAAGACACTGTATTTTAGTTTACTGAGCAACTTCTTTCAAATTTGAAACAGCTYTCAACTAAACAAATTTTTCTGTGTTTATTATTGGTGCATTTTATTATAAATAAGTTTTTAAACCCTTATCCTCTCTGCAATGTATTAAATTAATACAGCATGGGACACGATAATCCTTGTACAGAGAAATTTAAAAAAAACTCTTAATTTCTTGCCTAGGCTTTTTCTTCTTTTTTCTGACAGTTTGGATTTAAGAACGTTTTAAAATTTTTTTTCTTGCATACTAGTCAAGAGAAGAAAAAATTGAAATGGTGTCAAGAAACCTGTTGCAAAAACATATGTTGCTTTTGGTCTTTTCTTTTTTATTTGGATTTGGTTCAGAGAGATCCTAAACAGTCAGTGATGTGGAAGAAATTTCAGACAACTTCAGGTGAAAAATTTGCCTTCTCTTTTCCCACTTTAAGTGGAATTGGACTTTTAGCTTTATTACTTCAGAAAAAAATTGATTAGCATGAAAATAGGGAATTTCTGTGATCTAGATGATCATGTAGCAATACATTTTTATGTAATCCTTCTTTCAGTCAGCTGAGCTAATTTTCACTGGAGTTCTGTGGTGGTTCTGACAGCTTCCTCTTTTTGTCTGTCTAGATAAGTGCCTGTCTGTTTTTCTGTGACTGCTTGTTATACACTCAGCACCACGGTGCCAGGTATATCTAAACACTCCCTTTTGCCAGCAACTGTCACAGACTAGACAAGCATGTGAGAGCTTTGAGCTTTTAGGCAATGATACAGAATATTTTTGATGTATTGCTGATCAAAAGATAGGAAAAAAAGTGTTTCTATTTACAGTAGATATTCTACAAACAGTTTATATTTATGTAGGTAAAGCTACTGGTGAGAAACCATTAGGAGGATATTACCTGCTTGAAATGAATAGGAAGATATTTGCAGTCTTGTCCAGCCTCTCAGTGTGAGATTTGCTAAAGCAAATGAGAACATCTCTCAAAGAGGCAGAGCATACTCCCAAATCAAAAGAGTCAAATGTTAGGTATTAGACTTTGGAAAGGGGGAAACCTAGCTGTTCTGCTCCTTGTACAAGGTTTGCTCTGAAAAGTTACCATAATTTCATTCTCTTGACCTTGTCTCCCACAGTGTATTGCCATCAGTTCAAAGCAGTGAGGTGCTGATGAGTGTSTCCTTCTACCAGCAGCTCTTGCAACCAGTTCCCAGCACTGCTTCCATGTCTTACCATGTCTTTGTAACGTATAACCAGCCTAGAGAACAGAGGAAAAGATGCCAAGACATGGCAGTCATCATGTCTGAATTAAAACAATGTGTCTGAAAGAATTCCTGTGTTCATCTGGCAGGTTCTGTGCCTATTAAACTCTTTGCAACATAAGTTAAATGTACATCTGTAATGATAAGTTACAGTGTCCGGTAAAATATTAAAGAAAAAATAAAAACTAAAAGAAAGCAGAGAAGGAAATAATGTTGTAAGTGTTCATGATTTGGATAATGATATGTCTGTTCTGCATATGGCAATTTAAAAAAGATTCATTTCTAGCAATTCAGAATGCATCTTGGCTAAGTGCTCCTTCTGCATGTTCGTGTAGATAGATGTCTAGTTTCTGTAGACTAGCTAATTTTTCTTTCTCTCATACCAATTAAAAATTTATATATCATASTATAGTAATTGAATTAATTTTGTCAGATATTGGTGAGCATATTGCAGATCTCTTCCCTTTTCTTTTAACCAAAAGCTGATTAAATAAGTCCTTTGTGAAAACATAAACAAGTATTTTCTTCTTTCTCTACATTTTCAACCAAGCTCTGTGTTTCCTGTGAGCATTAGTTTCTCAAGTCTAGGTGGGATTCAAATTTGCCTTGTTAAAGCACTTCTGCCAAGAAGAGAAATATTACTTTTCTTGGTATGTCTCTATTTAGGGCTGTATACAACTCTGCAATGCTGAATGTTGTACAGGAGATTGAAACCAGTGCTGAATATGCTCAAAAGAGCTGTGTTCTCTACTCAAAACAATCTCTTTTGGCCAGAACTGTTTTACTTTCATCCCTTGTTTTTCACTGCTCRTTGCTTGTTTGCTCATCCTCTTTTTTTCCTTTTTTTTTTATTTCTACATGTCATTGCAATATTTACATTGAAATGCAAAATATAAACACACATATAAATAAAATTTAAATGTGAATTGTCTATATAAGCTATAGGCTTGTGTGATTTCCTTTTTCTTTTTTTTTTCCTTTTTTTTTTTTTTTTTTTTTTTTTTTTTTTTTTTTTTTTTTTGTGATATATGATTGCTTAATTGAGTAATGTTTCCCCAAACTATTCAGGTATTTTCTCTCAAAGGGAATAGATTTGCTCAAGGGACAAAATCATGATATGGCTTTTGCTCTGTATATTGTGGCTATTGTTACATCCATTGGTATGCTGGTACCCTGAATTCAGCTGTCTTTTCTCAGGCTGTAAGCCAAAGTCTTCTACCACATGAGGAAATTCATACAGAGCGAATTGCATTGTGTTCTGTCGCTTCCTTTTCTTAACTTAGTTCTACCTGCTCGGAWATCCTGACTTATTTATTGGAGCTGAGACTGCAGCTGGGATTCCCAGACAGTACTGTAACTATCATGCTCTGGAATAATTCTCTCTCCTCCTCACTCAATTAATGATTAATATTTTTAAAATTTTAAATCCTAACAGATATTTGCTTTTATCAGCCTGCTTGTTGAAAGGTTGATATTTCCAAAACTGTCTTTAGCTCTGGTTTTAGTTTTGTGCAACTGAAAGATGCTATGATTCAAAATATTTCTCTCTTATGTAAAGTGTAGAAAATACTTTGGGCTAAGCATTTAATTAAAAGCAATTAAAATTTTCATTAGAGAGTTTAAAGGATAACAAGTTGTCTTTACGGTGTCTTTTATCCTGGAGGTTACCTTTAGCATCTGGCTTTTATTGGGCAAAAAGGAGTTTTTCTGACTGGGTGTGTATGAGCTGCATGACACATAATACTTCTTGCTTATTTTAATTAAAGAATTGATTGTGTCTTTCTGAAACAGTTTTTAGAGGAGAAAAATAAAGGAAAGAAAGGTAAATATTTATACTTGCATGTGTAATGAAAATAGRTGAAAATTTAACCTATGGAAAAATGTCTATGTACTGTAAGTAAAAAAGAGAGGTAATAACTACCCCACAGATTCTGTCTGTAAAGCTATTTGATGGGATATTTCAGGCTTTTATATATTTTCCTGTATCTTGTTTGTAAGTTCATTTTAAATATTCTCATCTTTGGAATAGAGGGAATAAATTTTGAGTTGTACAAGAAGCTATTTTTGGAAGTAGGGATTTTGGAGCCAGGTGACAAAGACAAGCTGTAACCTTGCTAAAATATCTACACAAATCAGCAAAAGACATGAGTATTTTACTCTCACAGTATATCCTGATGAAAATTTTATTTCTTCCCTAGGCTACTATTAAATCTTAATTATGTAGTAAAACAATTTTCACTAAGAGCCTGCATGGTTTTTTTTTCTCTGTCTGTCTTCTTTCTTGATTTTTTTTTTTTGCAAGACATGAAAAAACCAAAACTTTACAGTAAGAAAAGTACAGTCTATCTGTTTTATTTTAATTTTCCTCTACACCTGCTCTAAGAATTATCCCTACAACACTTGGGAGCAATATTAAATCTTTCTTGCAGATGCAGTGGCATTCATTTTTGCTCTGTCTGGTACTTTCTTTATGCAGAAATCAGTAAAAATTTATTTCAACCAAATTACATGTAATAATATTAATAAATATAAAATAATATTAATGCCAGAAAGTCAGCTAAACCTGTTCCTCATGGTGCACTAATCTATACATTAATATTTTCCACCTCGAAAAGATTTTAACTTGTGCTACAAGTATCAACCCATCTCTCTGTGGCAGAAACAGAGTGAAGTCACAAAGAAGTTTGCAGTTCTTCATGGCTGATGTTACATTTGGACCATGAGATATAACTCAATCTAAATATTCAAAGGCTGTTTTGCCAGTCTCAATCCATTGCCTCTATTCTTTTAATCTCCTTTTCAGAAAAAAATAAGCATAAAAAGCCAAAATGGATGGAATTTTGTCTTGTTACCAGTCTGCCCAGCTGCCTCTTACAGCTGTCAGAAACTGGATATTAAGAAATAGCWATTAGGAACATTAATGAAAGCTCACAAAGGCAGTCAATATTTTAATATGAAGAAAAGAAGCCCACAAACTGTACTTTATGTTACCTTGTTAAAAAGGGGGAAATAAGGAGATGCTTTTACAGTTAAAAAAAAGATCTTACTGATGGAATTGTTATTACTGATAAAACCATATTACACAGTTATTGAAAGAGTGATAAGAAAAGTTTAAGTCTCTTCTCCCAGTGCATTGTCTTTCCCCAAACACAAGTCAGTTATAACAAATTTCTGAACAATATGGTACCCCGTTAAGGATCAAAGAATGCCAGGAAGCTTCAAMACCCTGTGAAATCTCATTTGCACAAAATACAGCTGAAGAGGATGTTCTTCACTCTATTCAAAAGAACCATAGCAATTTTTCTTGTTGGTTGTGTTCACTTACAAAGCTCAAGAAAACCTTTTTAGAAAACTTAGAATGGAAGAAAGAAAACTTTCTTTCCATGTGAGAGGAATGGAATAGGTTAAGACAGGTTTTAGATAGGGAAACAACTTTCCAGCCTTGAAAGAATTATCTAGTTCATCTACTGCTTGTGAAGATAAGAGAAAATTAAAAATTCTTGCTTATAAACCTCACCATCCTACTACATCATGTAAAATCTTATAAAGCACATGAGAAATTATTTAGTGATGTTCTAATTGGCCCGTCAAAAATCAGGGACTACTCAAACACTGGTGAAAAWAATTGCACTCTTGGACTTGGAATTGTCCCTGCATGTTGCTTAACTTGCTACTATAGGCTTAACACTAGATGTTTTTTCTCCACAAAATCTTAATAGGGGACACCTCTATTCAGAAAATTCATTCAATTATTGAGAGATGAAAACAATATCCTGTTTAAAATGAAGGTAAAGATATTCACAAAGGAAAGGTAAATATTGCAAACATTTGAAATTCTACTAAGATGCTAAATGAAGTCACCCAATGTAAAACACATTTTTATAGAATCATTGAATCACTAGGGTTAAAAGACKGCTTTCAAACCCTCTCCCCCTGCCACCCCTCCTGGTGTGGGCAGGAACATCATGCATTAGAATAGGTTGCTYGAAGCCCAATCCAACCTAAACCCATGTACAAGATTTTATTAGGAAGCACTGAAGACAGAGGAAACTGTTGGATTGAAGCACTTGAAAAGTGCTACCCTGAGTAGCCTTCCAAACCTTGTTTTGTATGTAGAAAGGAAAATTAAATTGAAAATGCTTCAGTAAAGGATTCTGCGTATAAACCATCCAAAATCTGGCTATTCTTGACTATGGTTTTTTTCCCACCCTGGGTGCAAAATTGTCTCTTCATTGTAAATAGTATTTGTAATGGATGAGTGTCAAGTCTTGCTGACTGAAATCTGAAATTCAAATATTTCATTGGGGTTGGACAGGAAAAGGTTTCATACAGAGATGAAGACCTAGGAATCTCAAAATAAATGTTCATAAGGATCCAATAACCAAGGAGCAGATGTTTGGACATCAACACGGACTAATTGTGCCACTTGAATAGGGAAGGAGCTGACCATCAACCGCCTTGTGACTGGCAAGCATTGCAGCTAATTTATTGTCAGGATCCTGGACTGGAAATGTGATGGAAATTGTCCGTGAATAGATAGAAAAAACCGTCAAAAAAGCAACACATTTTTCTTTTTTTCCTTTTTTTTTCTTTCTTTTTTCTTTTTTTTTTNTTTTTCCTTTTTTCCCTCAATATAGAATGGGAAAAGTAGCATTAAAACCAGTGAAGGAGATTTGATRTCTTGTCAAAGTAATTTAAAGATCAGCATTTTGTTTTGATTGCTGTAAATTAATCTGGGATAAAAGACACTACTGATTATGGCACCAAATTTCAACTTTTTCTCAAATACAATTAATACCAGTTATGTCTTCCTTATGAATAAATACTTCCTACAAATTCTCAATTGCAAAAAGGACTAATATTTGTTCTAAGTGTGGTGTAATCTTTTTATCACTTCAAGAAAGTTGGAGAAAGAAATTGTATGTAGTATTACATAGCTTTGTGTTGTGCATTTTTAGAGAGACAGTACTGAAGGGTGATTTGCAACAACAAACAGAATATCACAAAGCCTACAGTTCTTTACACTTGCATAAGAAAGTGAAAGCTGATTAAACTGAAGCAAAACCCAAACTACAACAGCTAATGAAAAGAATATAATTTGCATTAAATTCTGGTTTTTTGTCAGAACAAATTGCCTCTACTATCATGTACATGGCAGACATTTGCAAGACTATYGTGCATATTATGGAATACACAAATACATGTTAAATCCAATTCTCTGATCAAAAGGAGGAGAAATCTTCTAATGACTCACAAAGTRGATGCACTATCTGGTACACAGAGTGGATATTTAACTTGAAATTTTGACCCAGGCCACTACTAGGGATACAAAGCAGAATCTGTGCCCATGTTTGCTCCTTAAAACCTCAGGGACAATTTGGTTATTCTTAGACATTGGTTGTTAATTTGTTTTAAATTTCTTAAAAAATTCTGCATTTCCTGTACCTTTATATTTCTAAAGAGGCTGATTTTTGCATTATAAAGATTTGGAGACAAGCATCACTTCATTAGACCTGGTTTGATTTTATATCACTTTGACTTGTGCTTCAATAATCTGGCTATCCAGAGCTTCATGGTATTTGAGAAAATCCATTATCCTTCCCTCTGGCTGCTGTTAATCAATACAGAACAGTTTATTCCAAACCATCCTTAATGTGTCAGGATCCCTCAGGAATTCAAGACTATAGAAATCCTTGCAAGAGAGCATCTGCCTGACAAGTACCCTGTTCCTCTCAAGGTTAGTTTTACTAACTGGTTATACCTGATTCTGCCTACTACAGCTATCCATTTTGAGTTGTCTCTGGTTTTGAAATGCTGTGTGGAAGGCACAGTCTCAGTTTTGTACCCAAGAGCCAAAAACTATGTTTTTGTTTGAGTAGCTCTACTATTATAAACAGGTGGCCATAAATCAGATGCAAAGATACAATCAGATACAGAGATCTCAGATTTCTCAGGAAAATAAAGGCTGAATCCCATGGAAGATGACACTGATGTCTTTCCAACTGGTCATCTTCTTCTCAAGAACACTTCCAAATTGGGCAAGTGCATCAAACCAAACACTGAAATGAAAAATGCAAGGAAAAGATGAAACTTGTTGCTTTCTTGAAACTCCATATGGTCTAATCAGCATTGTGTGTAAGGTTCAATTCTCCTTTTTTACTGGGCTTTGCAGATATCTTGCTTTGTTAATAAACAGCTTTACTTTTTTTCACTTTTATCTCCTTTCATTGGCAGAAGAAAAGGAAGTTCTTGAAGCCATTTATCCTTAGAGGAAATGCTCATTCCAGGTCGATTTTCTCCTGAAATTTGTCTTAAAATCCAATGAGGTTTCCCCAGACAGGGAAATAACAGAATGAGTCTCTTTTTTTCTCAAGTATTACTAATCCCACCCCTGAGTCCTCCATACCTCCACCTTAGTCTCTACATGTTTAAATGAAAATTCAGCAAGATTTCTGTTCTTTGCAGCAGGAGGATTTTATCACCACTGTAGCTGTTCTACAAGCCTTTGCATGTGTATTTTCTGGTTTGTATTGGAATAATTTATTTGGTAAAAAAATAGTTTATTTGTTTACYGAGACTAAAAAAAGTTTCTCCACCCATCCCCAAGAGGAAAAATTTACATGGCTTTGTGTTTGTAACTGATTTTTTTATAAACAGCTCAGGTCATACCCAGCTGCTTACCCATCTGTTATTCACTGCCAAAGTTTGAATTTTTATGTGATTTGGTTTTATTACCGATTGTTTTCAGATAGTTTTTTTAGAAGTCCAGATTTTGCTGCACAATCACTTCATGAACATTCCTTTTGAGAGTAACAGTGGAATAAGCAGTTTCTAATTTGTTCCTGCTACTCTCCYCTTCTTATCCTGCAGGGGTGCATGAGCAGAATCACTCTGCAATGTAGCTGAGAGGAATTTGATCTAAAGTAAATTCACATGTTTAAGTCTTTGGAAGATTAGTGATAAATAAAGAAAATGCCCCTAATATCGTGTCATTATCTGCAGTATTTTATCAGGCAACCCGTGGAAGAGTTACCAGTTTGAGGTTTCTCTCTTCCTTATCAGATACTGTATAGAAAGGAGTAAAAGTGGTTACTGGAGAATGATGCCAGTGCMGACAGTAGAGGGTCTTTAAGGAAGGCTGTTTGGTACAGTGAAGGATGTGAAATAGCTGTCATATATGAAATGCATGTAATTTTTAAGGAAAAGTCCTTAAATACCACATATATAATTCACTGCCATTTCCAGCCTTTGGTTGCTTATTAATCAGCATTTCTTCAACTTTTGCACAACAATTTTACACTGAATAGTGCCTTCATGGCAAAGGTCAGCTAACTGGTCCCAAAAGTAGGAGAGGGCTTTTTACATTTTACTAAAGCCATGGTGCTTAGTGATTACAGGAATTAAGAAAAACTGTCTGGAAAATAAAAAGGTGTATTCCATAGCAGTTACCTTTAATCTCACAGAAAGGATACGTTGATGCACCACAATCTTGATATTTTTTCAGCACTGAACTTGGGTCCAGTTGGTGTCCTCCTCAAGCTGTGTACTCCTTGGTGCTCTCCAGCTGCTGAGTTTGTGAATGACATATTTCCACTCTGAGCTTAGGTGATCTGAGGAATATAGTGCAGTTTGACAAAGCAAGCTGCATTTCTCTTGAAATTAGTAATGCTGTGGGTTTYGAACACTGCATAGGTAGGTTTCATCTGCTCCTAAGATTTTTACCTGTTTTGGCATTGCTGTTAAATCTAAATGAGGATTATTTTACAGATCTGGGGATTATAGTAAAGATTTTATATATATTTTTAATTCTACAATAGAGATGAAGCCTGCAGAGTTGTTGTTTTTTGTTTTTTTCCCCTTTATTGCATTGAGCAAAAAAGATGAGTATCRTAATCCCTGTTACAGAGAGCAGTCTGAGCACTGCTTATTAAGTAAACCAACTTCTTTTGGCTGGGCTAACTCCCTAAATTATTAAGTATAAAAAATGTTATACAAATTGCAAACTTTTAATGAGAATACTTATTCTTTTGAGCTATACTCAATAGATTATGTCTCACTTTGTAGAGATTTGCTCTTAGTATATAATGTTTGWCACCTGTGTTTATTAATCTTATGAATTTATATTTTCAATTTACTATTGGTTAATAAGTTTTGTACGAAATATTTCCATTTTAAAAATCAAAGAAATTATTTCCCTTGGCAACAACAAGCCCTAAACTCTTTATGGAAATTATATGCTTCTCATGCATGCAATTTCATCCAGCTCAGTGATCTGGAAAATATTTGAGGAAGAAAAATTGCCTTTTGTTTTGGTATGACTTGTTGCATGGGCATTGTTTGATGGATTAMATAAAGAATAGGATTTAGCTCCAAAAAACTATAATCTTTTGTGGTCTGATTGTGGTTTACAGAGCTACACCTGACCATAACTGCCCCAGTTTATGACTGCTACTTACCATAAAGTTAGACTGGTAAAATGTGTCATGAAAATCATGGTTACTGATTGATGGTCAGTTCCAAGCGTGATTCTGGAATGAGAACAATGTAGTTAAATAGATCTAGGCAGTGATCATAAAACTGTGAAGTCAGCAAACACATACTGTGTRTTTAAGAGACACCTGCATTATGGAATGAAATGAGAAGATAAATTCCCATTTTATTAAGAACTGGGATAAAAACCTAAAGAGTAAAGAGTGTACTAACACTAAGGTTAGTAGAATTTAAAGGAGTTGCTTTCCTAATTTATATGATTCTTGAAATATTACRACAGATATTGAAAATTTATTCAGCTGTATAAAAACTTTTCTTAAAAAAATGCCTTGATTGGGACCAAGATAATTTTTTAAATTTTCCCTTGTTAAGACTTATCTCTAGGAGAAGACTTCTGAACRGCATATCATTGCTATCAGTGCCAATGGCCCATCAGGGAAGTACTCCTTCTGGGATCCAGGTGCAATTTTTGTCTTGGAAATTTTGTTCTCAGCTGTGGGTCTTACCAGTCCAAATGATATAAAATACCACAGTGCTGGTATCAGTACATGTTTTACTGAAATTTTTTGCTTTGCAAGACCATTCAGTTGGCCAAGGTTCATTGAAAGAGAAGTAGCWACCTCATTTTTAAATTAAGACTTCAAAGATATGGATGTACATTAGGTCTGTTTTCCTTATTATCTCCATGGAACACAGTTCCTGTTTTGTTTATACAGCTGAATCCTGTACTAAAGCTGTGTGCTGAAATAGCTGACTGTGTATAAAATGTAACAGATTTTGTGGGATGCTATGTGCCTTTGTGTAAATTTGGGCAGTTTGGATGAATGTTGAAGTGTGACTGTGCTAATAGGTTTTTCAGAATGATTTTCATATATTTTGTTTATTTTTACCAGGAAACCATTTAGCTGTTTTTGGCAACATATACTTAATAAATATATTGCCATGAGCCTTATGTAAAAAGACTAAAATTCTTTCTACTTACTTCTTTCAATGTATTAAGGAAAGCTTTTCTTCCTAGGAAGGTTACTTCATTAGCCTCCTAAAGTCAATAAAAAAATATTTGGAGGTTGACAAACTATTAATGCAAGCAAAACTCTGCATTGTTAAAAATTGTTTTTAATAAAATAAATTAAAATTAGGGCTTCCATGTCCTTGATTTTATGCTATTATTTGGTCACTTGTGCGTGCATTTGTGTCCTTAATTCTTCTACTGTTTATAGAAATGCCCATTTACCAAAGAAGAAAATTGTATATTATGAATATGTGAAGGAAGAACATCAGGTTCTTTTTAATTTATTGTCAGCTGTTCATGGAGAAGCATTCAAAAGGCAATGCTTGCTTTCACGTTCTCAGCATACTACTTTCATTCATGGAAATACTTTATTTTTGGAAAAATGGGTACTTGCATTCAAAGGCACATAGTGAGTCATCCAGCAGTTAAGTGATGAGTGTGTAAACTCAGAACAGGGAAAACTGATGTACATGCAACTAGGGTTGAAGAGTAACATCAGAGTTACAACTGAGTGACTTTATATCYCGCCATTTGGGCAGGATCTGGCTAAAGTTCAGGTGTGTTTTTCTCATTTGTCAATGATTTTGACTTTTAATTACATTACTTAAAACTCTTTTTATACTGCTGGAACAACAATAACTTTRTTATGGTTCAGACCTTCAGTTGGTTAGAGCCTGGGGCTAGGAAAAAATGCTGCACTTATAATTTGCAGGATTTTTACAGTATYGCTTGCTTCTGAAGATCATGTCCTTATTGTGCAGTGCTAGTATCATTTTAGCAACAGGACATTTTTATAAATAGTGCTGTAACACAAAAGAAGAGGTGCAGGTGTTGGATTTGCATAGAGTTTCAGACATGCTTAGGTTATGAATGCCACAGGTACTRCCTGTGTTTAAGCATAAACACATGGAAAATTTAAAAAAGGTGCTCTGGAATAGAAAAAAAGGAAAGAAGRGGTTCCTTTGAATCAATTTAGTGAGTCAGGTGATAAGTGTTGAAACTCTTTGACAGGATGTAAAGAAAATTTAGTCTTTTGGAACCTTTTAATTTTGGGCACTTTCACTCATTAGAAAATGCTTTAATCTTCAATATTTTGAGAYCTTCTCCTTCACTCATAGTATCCTGCAATCTTAAAATTTAACATTTTCTGCTGCTTCAGAAAGTACATTTGCAACAATCACAGAAAGTACTGCATCATGATCACACCACAGTAATTATCACTACTGTGGCTCRCTTGCAAGTCTGCAGTCACCTTTTTATTCCATTTATTGAGTTCATACATTTAGATACAGTTCAGTTTTTGTAGTGTACTTCACCATCAGTTCCACKTAAAAGTCTTCTGCCTCTTTCCCCTGTGACCATTTAGCCACTTCACAATCAAGAATCAGAATCTGAGGCAGTAATCTTTCACATCCTTCTATCAATTACATGAACAAAAACTTGTATCTATCTTAACTGGATGATGAACTCTCTAGTTACACTCCAGAGTAGTTCTTAGTTTTGTTTTCTTGAYCTAAGTCAGCCTCTTCTTAACTTCTGTTTAACCACAACTTCTGTTTAAAGAGTAGCAAATCTGCAAATGATAAATTACAGWATTAAAACACATGCCTAGAAAACCCTTTGAGAATTAAAGGTCAGCTGTTATTTATTTTGTTGTTTGAACCAGGACAGGAGTCCAATAGGATGATTAGTTCATGAAAATTTCTACGCATTTTTCATTGAAAACAATACCTAAAGTCATAAAGAAAGGAACACATCYATTTAGACTTTCATCAGTTGAAATATGATGTATTTAATATCACCTAATATCACATGAAAAAGAAAAGTAGAAACATTTAAAACTGTTCCCACACATGAATTTATACTAATACTCCTCAGTGATTGCCACACTGACGTTTTGGTTGAAGTGGTTCTACTTTGTGTGCAACCTAAACATGAGTATTTTTCTTTAAGTTGTTTTCAGTTTAAATGCCCAGTTGCAACACAAAAGATYTTGTGTATAGGTAACAACTAACATTTACTGTTCATTGAGAATTTCTGGATGCCAAAACCATTACAATATTTCAGTTGTGAAACCCAACAAAAAGTAATGATTGTACCACTTTCCTATGCCTGATGAATTGGGGTTTTTTTCCGTGTTACTATGGATGTTGTAGTTTGTCACATTGCCATGGCACTTCAGCTCTAAATTCCTGACTCCCTTATTCCTGAGTAATAATCATGCATCTTTAGCATGAAAAGCACAGATTGCTCCAAAACCTCAGGTCTCTTCAGTGAACATAGATGAACATGAACATTCCTAAGAACAGCTAAAACTAGACTTTTAGATTTGTGAGCAGACATAGGTCAAAATAAGCACTTTCCATTTAAGTCACACATACACAGACCAGCCTATTAAATGGAAGAATTCTAAGATGAAGCTTATGTTGTAATATTTTTTTCTTTTTATAAATCAGTGTTTCAAWCACAAATTGAAAGCTCTCTGGAGGGAAGTAAGAGGCAGAATCTAGTGATAAGAAAAGTGTCTTTTGCATAGCATTTGAGATGATTAAAAGCTGTTGAAAGCTTTTCTAGTCAATTACATTGCACAAATTTATGAGGAATCAGGGCTTGTTTCTGAACTTAGTTTCAGATTGGCCCCTGTAGAGTATTACAACAGAACAGTAAATGCAGTCAAGGTGAAAACCTAGCAAAAGGCAAACAAATTTGCCAGGAAAGCACAAATAAAAGAGAAAGATGAAGCCTAGGCAATTGTACAGCACAAAATTCCTTTTCTCGCCTTGCAGATTATTTTGACCAAAACAGACACAACAGTTTGACTCTCTGAGTCTCTTGGAGTCTCCACACATTTTATTAAATTACACAGCCAGGCAGAATGGAAGTTTTGTATTTGCCCATTCTAAAATAAAAAATGCAGTAGCACTGGTGTTTTTGTTAAATTCACATGAGAGAGAAACATTATACATTTGAAGCTCATAGAGAACTTCCTTTTACAATTAGAAATGATATTAAATCTCYTAGTGTCACATATTCACYTGATTCCTCTCTCAGGTTTACTGTTTTTACATCCAAATCACACCTTTGACCCACATACACTTTGAGTGAGTTTACTAACTACATCAGTAAGAGGGGAGTCTGCTGTCAATACTYAAATTTGCAGTACAAAGGTATATTAATTTTTATTTCATTACATCTTGTAAGAACTGTCAGACTCTAGAAGCAAGGRTGTGGACTTTTAAAAAATGTGATGCTGAGAAAAGCCTTATTCCAGAGATGGACTCATTTTCTCARTGTCACTGAAACATCTCTCTGTTTTTGTTCTTAGACAGAAATTTTGACATGCGTTGTAAAGCATGTTAGATAGCCTTTTAAGACTGTACCAGTGAAATTTCTTTCATACTCATCCATGTCATCTGTTCTCACCATGTGATACTAGTTCCAAGTCTTCTCTAACTAAAAGTCTGCATTTCTGTATTTCTTTGACACTGCTTCTCACTTACTTTCTCACTCAGGCTGAACTTACARTATAAGGTTTGCTTTCCAAATAAAGTTTCTTTGAAAGTTGAAAACCAAAGTGGAACAGTTCTGGKTAGCCTCTATAATATTCTAATTACTCCAAAACACTTATTTTTTTGTCATTGATGTGGTTGCTACTTTTGGGGGTGGGGTTGGAGAGGGGATGGTTGTGTGTGTATCGTGTTTTGTTTCTTTGGTGGGTTTTTTGGTTTTTTTTTTATTAAGGTACTTTTTGCTTCATTATGGCTTGTCTTTGGGTTTTTTGTTTTTTTGAGGGGATTGTTGTTGTTGCTTGGTTTTGGTTTAGTTTGGCTTCTTTTTGTTTTCTTTTATTTAATAACTTCACCTATAATATGATGTGAAGCTTCCTTCTTGTTATGATGTGAGAATAGATTGAACAAGATTTGAGCTTATATTACATTGGCCATTGGAATGATTAATTGCCCTTAATATCTTGCTATACTATTTATAATTTACAATTGATATTCAAATAAATATGTTTCTGCAGTTTGTTTTGTGGGTTTCAACTTCACTATTTATTTTTATAATCAAAAGACATTTGAAATTTTCCTTTCTGGTACTCTTTACAAAGATGAGATTTAACCAAAATGATCCATAAAAGTGCGTTTGCTACTAACCAGCTCCTCCAAACCCAACCAAACAAAAACCCCAGAAAGATTAAAAAAAGAGATCCTTAAAAGAGTGATGGTATGTGTGTATTTGATTAAACAGATGGTGCATGGCCTCTGAGTAACCTCCTAGCCTGCTAAATCCCCCACCACACGCACAATTTCCTTATCAAGAGATTAGAATTGCATGGGAGTGAAGGGGATTAATTTCATTTGTAGTGGCAACTTGGAGTATCATGGAGTATCTAAAAAGTTATACCAAAAGGGTAGAGTCAGATTTCAGTGAGATACAGTTCTCAGGAGTTTTCCTTTTGCTTTTCATCATATTTCTATCATTTTTTTAAAGAATAGACACCCTTTAAATCTCATGTACTGGAAGAAGTCTAGCAAATAGCTACACAAAATTTTTGAGTTAAATATGAATCTCCTAGTTTCCAAAAATACATTTCCATGCTGTGGTGGACAATTTTCTTTCAAAAAGCAGTTTAATKTTCAAAAGTAATGGTTGTCAACAAAATTTTAATTTGCATTTCTAGCACAGAGAAGCTTTTCATCAGATCTAAGGCAGCAGTTTCTGGGTGAAGGAAGATCAAAAATTTTGCAAGAACACTTCTGCATTCACTTATGAAATTCTCCCTTGCTGTGTCAGTGTATTTTAATGCAGATAACAAATAGTCACATGAGACTGACTGAAAGACGATATCTCTGTAGAATTATCTGTGTACAGAAATTCTCTTCCTTAGAGGAAATTTCAGCTAAAGGTCCTGAATTTCTTCCAAGTGATGAGGTGTCATCTTCTCAACARCTAATAAGTCTCTTGGTTTTCAGACCAGATTCCACATGCACTTTTTCTCCACCTGCTTCTGGTTTTGGCATGGGAGTGCTATGGCTGAGGTCTTTCAAACCTCTTAAACCATTTGGTGTTATAGATGTACAARTACAAGGTGTTACCAACTGATGGTGTTCCAGCTTTGGACAAAGAGGGTGTAAAGAGTCATTGAGCAAATTAGAGTGGCTGAGACCAAGGATAAGACAAAAGAGAGGGGAAGTAGGATGACCAATGTAATGAGGTAGGATGGATTAGAAGAGGTACTGAAAAGTACTGAACTCTGTTGGAGCTGGATTTGGTCCAACCCCAGTATGTTGGACAAAACCAGAAAGCCTAAACAAGTCCAGAAAAATCTCTCCCCASAGAACTCCACAATCTTATTGTTCACCTATTCACTTATTCCTGGGTGTGTTAAGAATTTCACTGATGATGTTTCTCACAGATACAAAGAAGAACATTTAACTACTTTGCATACACTCTCTTAAGAGGTATCATTTAGCAGAACAGGATTACTGCTGTAATCAATCAATAGTTGAATTATGAAGGAAAAATAATTTTGAAAGACATAAAGTTTGGATTTCTGCTTTTCTGTGCAATATCTTTTTGCATGGAAAATAAGGACCATCCACAGTGATTGAAGGCAGTAACGATTCAGTTGAAATTAACAAAAATTTCCCAGTGGCCTTCTTGTCAGTGTCTTCCTATTTTCCTCAGAAAACAGAAGGTTTTTCAAAATATATTTTCTAAACTGTCTTTGTACRACTTCTGACATCAGGGTAGTACTAACAGTTTAATTGTCTTACCCCTGTGCTTTCCCTTACCCAATTCTACTGTTTTATACTGTTTTATTCAGGCCTCTCCTC